>JAQIXG010001509.1:0-21739 GCA_034700105.1 Oconnorella tubifera
GAACTAAATAACCATTAAAATAACCATCAAAATCAACTAAATAACCATCAAAATAACCATCAAAATCAACTAAATAAGCATCAAAATAACCATCAAAATGAACTAAATAACCATTAAAATAACCATCAAAATCAACTAAATAACCATCAAAATAACCATCAAAATCAACTAAATAACCATCAAAATAACTATCAAAATCAATGAAATAATCACTTATATAACCACCAAAATAACCATCAAAATTCGTAAAACCACCCCCTTACCTCAGAAAACGCATATAATCCACTCGTTGAAAACCCCTCCATCTGTCCCCCTTCAGAACTAGGTGAGGCGCTAATGGGGGTCATTGTCGGGGGGCTGGGGGCCAGACTCAACCCCGGGGAGGGGGCGGGGAGGGAGTGGGAGGGAATGAAGGGAAGGGAGGAGCTACGATTATGAGAGAGTAATTTTGTCGTAACGCTTTTGCGACGAGATTGAAGAAGCTTGAGAAATGTAATTTTAGAAAAAAATTAAAAATTTAATAATTTTTCGAGATTAAAATTACAGATGATAATGAATGATGATAATGATGATGATAATGATGATGATAAAGATGATAAAAGTGATGAAGGATTCAGATGATAATATTTGTCAAGACTCGTTGGAAAAGTGATTATAGTGCTGGACTCAGATGCAACAGGTCCAGGTTTGAATCCCGGATAGCTCACGATTTCTCTAACTTGCTGCACCCGTTAGTAAGACGCTTAAATTGATAGCTATGACTGAGATATCATATAATACGGTAATCCAGATGTTAAACTGAACCTTAAACTTAACCTTATCTTACCATAATAGGGTTAACTTCTGCAAGTAACGTCGGTTCATTTTGTTCAACTGACTTAAGGCAAACCAATAACGCAAGAAAATAGTCCGGCTGACAAAGATATCCCTCCGCTGCAACACAAAAAGTAGTTCCTCCAATTTATTCCAATTATGTAGAATTAAATCAATATAAGGAAAACATTCAATATTTTGTATTAAAATACTTTTTATTAAATATTTTTACATGAAATATTTATAATTTAAAGACTTCTTATTCGCAATACTTTTTATTAATTAGGAATGGAGCTTTCAAAAATTTCATTTAATAAAACTAAAACGAATGCTTCACAAAATAAACTACTTTTATTTCATTTATTTTATAACAAATTTGTAGTTCTTTAAACACACCGAAATAATTCAACAGCAAATGTTGCCGACATCGTACTAACAAGCCGAGTTGAGCCGACAAGTTATGAGCCGATAAAGTATCAACGAGCCAGCGTCGGCACACAGCCGTTGACTGGCCGGACCGGCTAAGCCAATCTACCAGGGGGGCCAGGGTGGGGTCTAGCCAACGGAGGGCCCGGACAAAGGGCCAAAAATCTGGCTTCTGGGGGGGTGACATATTTGCTGCGTCCTTTACAAAAAAAACTTGCGTTTACAATTATAAATTTTAAAATTTTTAGGTTTTTTGTAGGTAAATTGTAGATCAATTTGTAGGTAAGTAGGTAGTTGTTAAATAGGTAAGTAGATAAGTAAATAGATAATTTGTAAGTTAATTGTACGTAAAAATTAATAAATTGTTATACCGTGTTAGTTAAATATTAAACTATTACACTGTAAATAATTCTCATTTATTGCATCAAAGTCATATCAGCACAAAAAGTAATATCAACTTAACGCGCAGAAATAAAATGATAAGTTAACGCAGCACAGCGTATACATTTCCAAAAATTTTGGAAAAAAGTTAGCGTTTCTACTCAAACAATTTTTATTCCGATCAATAAAAGTTTAACGTCTGTTTAACCGTCGAGGGACGATATCTCAGACGTCCCTCAGTATCAAGAAAGACCACGCACGCTCCACCCAAGCAGTGAGGACAAACCATCGACTGAGAGACGAAACCATTTAGCGGAGAGAAATCAGTCCATAATATTATTCCAATAGGGAATTGTTAAAATGAATGAAGATAATAAATTAAATCACAGATTATAGACAGCCACTAGGACCTGGGGAGGTTTAAGTCGATGACAAAGTATCGCCTCCACGCAGGAACTCAGTCGATCCAATCCCCCGTACGTGTTCCAAACATTATTACTCGGCAGGGCCAGTAGTCCCTCCACCGTCCCCTTCAACGAGACAAGAAGACCGTGACATTCCTCCCTGGGGGAATAGAAAGAAGGTACTGCGTATTGAACGACCCAGACAGCATTATAAACAGAAATCTTCACAAAAATGAATTATTTCTTCCCTCCCACCCCCAAATTATTTAAATTTGGTTTAATTTGTTATAAAATCCGATCGTGACAATATTCCCCTAATAACTTTATAAAAAAATAACGGCTGGGGCTTAAAAATGTTTAAAAATATTAATTTTTAATTAGATTTTAACCAAATTAAATGGACCGGGCGACTTTTATACAGCACCACGTACTAAAAAGGGGATGGGCCAGATGCAAAGTTCAATTCAATCATTGTTCTTAAACCGGAAGTTAAATTAATTCTTTTCCCCGTTAGGATATAAACTAATTACCTGTATTGATCGGACGGGGGAATGGAGGGACCGGAAGTAGTTTTATTTTTAGAAAAATTTAAAAATTTCTCCATATTTGTTTACATTCCTCCCATTGAAAAAGAACAAGAAAAACGTTAGTAACATTACGGGGTTGACTCAGCCGTTCATATATTTGGGGTACAATCAGTACTGCTTTTTATCTGGGAGAGGGTTTCAAATGACCTAATTAAGTAGCCCTCTGTATATGGGATAGTAGATATACGATTTTTTTAATTGACTGTAGTACCCCGTGTTAAAGGTATAATTTAAAAAAAATTGAGTGACAACGATGATGATAATGATGATATTATGATGATGATGACGATGCTATCAAGCATTTTTCACCTTAAATCTCTTATCTATAATCTAATTAAAAATATCACCATCTTAAAACGATCAATTACACAAAGTATATAACTTGTTGCACCCTTTAAGTTTTATAATTGATTTTCGGTTGTTTCGTAATTTAGCAAAAATATTTTAACTATGCTATTAAAGTTTATAGACCTAAATCAAATGTGCATATGACGGAGGGGGGGGGAGAAGGGGGGGGTAGTAATATTTTACCATAAGTACAAATTAAATTAATTCAAACCCCGTAGTTGGACAGGCTTATTTACTAGATAAAATAAAAGAAGGTCGATTCAAAAACGAAATAATTTTCATGCAATTAAATAAATAAATAAACAATAAAACTCAACTTAAAACTAAATATAATTGATAGACAAACTTTTCCGAAACTTTTCCAAATTGTAGCTTAACGTCACATCAGCTCAAACGCTTCTATTTATTGACGCGTTATAAAATGCGTGTGTAAACCGAGTGATGAGTGAACGTATGACTCTTAACGTCACTTCAGCACAAATGCGACTATTTATAAACGTCACATCAGCACAAAAGTATCTATTTACTGACTCCTTATAAACTGCGTGTGCATGAATCAAGTGATGAGTGAACGCTTCACTCATAACGCGATAAATAATTTTTATTTGGGAATGACGGAGGGGGGGATGCAAGCGTGTATAAAACATTAACTCATTTTTATTCCACAAAGATGTAGGAGGGGGTGGATGGTGGGGCGGGATGCAGGGGGTCTTTTAGGGGGGTAAGGACTAAACTTCAAATGTTAATTTTTAATAAAGAGAGTAAAAGTAGTGGGTTTTGAATCTCAGACATCTAGTTTTACGAGTCACTTAATAATCATTTTGCAATTTAAATAAACAAAAGCTACATAAAACAATGAATAATGTAAAAATATAAAAGTTTATATCAACTTAAAATAGAACAAAAAATTGACAGCAAAATAGATTTATAAGTCATTTCATTCATTACAAGTCATTTCCTATGCTATTATCATTAGCATTAAATATAAGCTCGGGAGAAGGGTACATCGGGAAGAAAGATGAGAGAATAAGATGATAAACTGTAGGCTTGGTAGAAGGGTACATCAGGAATGAAGATGATATCAAAGCAAATTATAGGCTTGAGTGAAGAGTACATCAGGAAGAAAGATTAAAAAACAAGACAATAAATCGTATGCTCGGTAGAAGGGTACATATTATATGCAAAGAGATACTAAATGATCACTTATTCTTTTTAATAAAAAAGCAAAATCAGTCTATGCTTCAATATAAGTACATAAAGTATTACATAAGATAATTATAATTGACTATAACAAATAAATAAATCTATAATATATATATATATATTAAATTTCATAAATAAATATAATAGTCTCTCCGTCTCCGTCTCCGTCTCTCTCTCTCTCTCTCTCTCTCTCTTTCTCTCTCATTAATGATAATAAATTAAGGAAATCTATTATCATAAATTATCATAATTTAATCAATGATAATAAATTATCATAATTTCTGCTCCGTTTAACAATAATTCCTTTCAAACAAGATGATAATTATTCTAATAAAACAATTTTAAACAAATTTCAAGCCAATATAATATCTAATAGTTCATGCCCAGACAAAACGACCCCGAATACATTAACCCGACAAAAAAGCCCCGAATACATTAACCCGACAAAAAGGCACCGAATACATTTACCCGACAAAACGACCCAAAACAGATTAACCGACAAAACAAAGATTAATTTATAAATCCTAACCCTAACTAACCCTAAACTTAACTCTAAACTAACTCCAACCCTAACGTTAATTCAAACATAACTCTAAGAATTAACAGTAAGGGGCAATTTGTCGAGGCTGTTTGATGGGTCATAATATTCATTACCAAAACGACACAAAATAAATAAAAAATATGTACCATAAATTTCATCTTCCGCACCTCGGAAATGTCAGTTTTTTGACAATGCACGGTGCGTTATAAGTACGGAATACGAAATACGAAAATAAAAAACTTTTAAACGCACATGTGTATTATATCTAAAATGATATTTGATGAAAAAAACGTGAAATAAAGTTAAACACACGTGAAAACGCTCAATTTTGCAAAACACACGTGAAGCTACACATTTCACACACTTTTTCACGTATAAAAACTTCAAAATTCATAAAATATACGCAAAATTATTAAGTGTATGTAAAACAAGAATTTTTGCTTACTGTGTATTTATAATTATTTATTTCTAAAAATATAAAACTCAAAATAATAAATTTAACGCAAAATCGTTTAACGTAATTTTCAAGTTATTCACATTCATTGAGCTAAAAACGTAACATCACACACATGTGAAATCACACACATGTGAAATCATCACACACATTAAATCACACAAGTGTGAAAATCATGTGTTTTCAACGTGAATCTGTTGCATGTGAAATCTTGTCATTCTAAAATCACCCGTTATTTTAAAATTGCGCCGTTTCGAAGCCATTTTTCCCTCCCCCCCATCCTCCGCTTCCCTTTTATTACCCCCCCTTTTTTCCCCAGAATTTTGAACAGAATCATCGGTTGTTTTTTTGACGATACAATTTTTCAATAAAATTTCATGGCTTGTTGAACCCCCCCTTTCAGGGTCATTTTCAGGCTTCACCCCCGCGTGGTTATTCTCATCAATCACATGGTTATATGAAGGCACTCTTTCGAAAAAACAAAAATTTTCGTGGTTATTAGAAACTAACGAAAACGCATTATCTATATCGTTTAAATTGAAATTATTCTCGAAATTCGAACAAGAGGGAACGGAAGAACGTGGAATAAGATTGGAATCGCGCGAACAGGAAACAGGGGAATGAAAAGAACTGGAATAAGAAGTATCTACTAAATCTATAACGTTTGAAACGCCGATTGACTTATTAATATCGTTAAAAATAGAATCAATGGAATTACTGCCTTTTGGAAAAACCCGACTTTCTAAATTTGAATCCGCTTCATCTTTATTTATTTCTACTTCCTGTTCCCCTGCGGATCCCACCGGAAATTTCAAAGAATTGCTTTCAATTTTCAATCTTGTTTCTTTGTCTTGATTTATAATTAAGTCAAAAGAAGATGGACCAATGAGATCGCTCGATACAAATGATGGAGCGTGCGAGGTTACTGCTTCATTTATTGCTGGTCGCTTTAACGCATCAATCAGTTGATCACGATTAGTTTGTTGATCATGATCAATAGATTCGCCACAATCATGAATCAACTGACCATGATCAATCGATTGATCATGATCAATACTTTGATCAATACCACTAAGTTGATCATAATCAATACATCGATCAATCGTTTGGTAACTCAATCCATCACGATCAACTTCATCATGATCAACTTCATCGTGATCAATCAGTTCATCACGATCAACTTTCAATGCAACACCTAACTTAACGCAATCTTTTCTCGAAACAACTACATCATTTTTATGGATTACAACTTTTAATCTCACACCACCCCCATAAAAACCACCGTCCTTACACCCGTTAAACACCACACCTCCCCCACAAACACCACCTTCTTGACACCCTCCACTTTCTACACCATTTAGCACCGTCGAAACACCGTTTTTCATTTCCCTAATACCTAAATTAAACGCCTCGTTTGCACCACTAGCACCAAATGGTGCTAAAGCACAGCTACGTGTTAACACACCTTTTGACACCAAACTATTAACACCAGTTTTATCATCCAGTTTTGCACCTAGGTTACCCCCTGCTAAAATACCTTTCCGTAAAATATCTTTCCCCTTATTCCCATCCACAAGGGAACTTTTCACTTGAAAATTTCCCTTTCCCCCTCGAAGAATACCCTCTCTCAAATTTCCATCTTCTCCATTCCCCAGGGTAACATCTTTTCTAACATCCCCGTTTTCAAAGTTTCCCGTCTCTATATTATTCCCAAATAATTTCCCATCCATCCCCATACCTCCAACACCCTCCTTCCCTCTATCAACCTCTCCAACACTCTCCCTCCCAACTTCCCCTCCAACCCCCTCCCTCATCCCTCCCCCACTTTCCCTCCCACCCTCCCCTCTCCCAACCCGCTCCCCTCTCCCTCTCCCTTCCATTGTTCCGCTATCCGAAGAATAATCCGTCAGAGAGTCGGGATGATAAGTGGAATCGTTCTTGCAAGCATCAGAACGCAGTAGCAGAACGATGGCGCTAGTGTTATCTGCGCGCATCCGACTGTCTGCCCATCGATCAAGCGCCAGGCGGACTAGGCGACGCGCCGGGTGATAGAGAGCTGAGAGACGTTCACGCTATCAGAATACATATATATATAAAACATTTACTTTATAACGTAACATCAGCACAAATAGTCATGCTGAGTATAATATAACTTACAATGCAACTTCACATCAGCCCAAATATATACAGAAAGCTTACATTATAACATCACATCAGCATAAATATACATAGAAATGTCACATCAGCATAAAAATATATAAAAACGTCACATCAGCACGAATATATATAGAACGTTTACCTTATAATGTCACATCAGCATAAATATTTTCTTTCAATAGCAATATCAATATTGTTATCGTTATGATAATAATGATAACAATGATAATAATGTTGATAACGATGCAGTACCCTATATTTCTGAAAGCAATGCTGCACAGCCTGTACCGCCTCTGTTGACTTAACCATGTTCCAAACGCCATCACTTGCTAGCACGACACAATGGTGTCGCGTGCCACGTTCCAAGTGCATCACCATCACATCAGGTTCTGGTGACACGATGTAGGTGTCATGCGCAGAGTTGTAGCTCCATAGGTCACCTAAGAGAGAGAGAGAGAGAGAGAGATTTATAACAAATATGTTAATAAATGTATTTTTTGATATTTGAATCGGCAGCCCATGCTGGCGCCGATACCGATTAATCGGTTTGGGCCAATATCCGGCACAAACCGATTTCCGGATCAAATACCGGTTAAGCACTACAATCCACTACTAATCATCACTTAATCATTCATTCAATCAATCAAATCTCAATCAATACAAATTCAATCCACATTTACCCAACGATCGAGCCACAGCCAAAAAGGCCACCGTATCGACATTCGCCCCCTGCTGACAACTGACCCCCGAAGAGCCCCTTTGTCTGCCATTATGGGGCCTCTGCCAGGCGACCCTGTGCACCCCCGCCTTGACCAACACAAGCCCCCCCGCTGCCTCTATTCTCTGCCTTTCAACGGGGCATTCCGGTTTATGATCCTAAAAAATTACATAGAAAAAGTAGAAAAATGCAAAAAACTACATAAAAACGCTTAAAAAATGGACAAAAAATTGCGCAAAATTGATTAAAAATATAAAAATAAATACACACGAATGTCTAAAAATTCAACATAAAAATTGCTTGAAAAATTACAATAACTGACGCAAAAATGCTTAAAAAATGGAAAAAATAGCATAAAAATGCTTAAAATACAAAAAATTTACTGATAACAAACTCATACACTTATCTAAAAACATACCGCTGAACTTCCTGCACCCTTTAGCGTAAAGGCTAAAGTTTATTAACTTACCTAAAGTTTTAGCACAAACTTACCGTAGTGAGAGTCGTGGCTGACCAGGCAGACTCGGGGGCCCTGGATGCCCCTTGCACCCCTCCCAGCCCCCCGCACCCCTGGTCGTCCGTCTCCCCGAGAACCACAGTGGAGTCCCCCACATGGGCCACATACATTCGGTCCCCGTAAATGAGGACTAGACTGGCAGTGGTCCCTGCAGTGCTGGGGAGCCCTGAGGGGGTCCTGGGCCATGAATCTGTGCGGGGGGGGGGAATATTATTACATACATTTATTACATTTTTTTGGTATAAAAACAAAAATTAAAAGAAAAATAATTTTTTTAAGAAGAGAAACTAAGTGAGAGAAAGAAGTCGAAACAATTTTTATTATTAATTATTAATAACTATTATAATTATTAATTTAAATGGAAGTAAAAACAAAAATTAATTCAGTTATTTTTCGTATCATTTTAAGGAGGAACTCCCCCCCCTTTACTGAGGGGGGGGACGTGGCAAATAGATCATTAAATTAAACGTCTTGGAAATAAAATTCAACTTTCACTTTCTCTTTGATAAATATTTTCAATATATAAAATACTTTTTATTCAATATTTTCACTTTAATTTTTAAGGAAAAAATTTTGAAGGGGAAGATGAGACCCACCGACTCGCTCACTCATAAGCTTATGAGTCGCCGCGAACCCCTGCTTGATCGCCTTGACCACCCTCTCGTCATCCGCGTCCGCCCAGCTCCCAACCCGCCGACCAATCTCATCAAACAGGACATCCTGGGCCAGTCTGGCCGCTTCCGGTCCCCCGTGGCCGTCAAACACCCCCAGGTAGGCGACCTCGTCTCCCCCCGGGGTCTCCTCGATGAGAATCCGAATAAAATCTTCCATGTAGTTTCTTCCCCCCTGTTTCGCGTCGGCGTACGCTAAGATGCGGGGGCGGCGACTTCTGATTGGTTCGGGGGAATTTTCGGTCATTTTTAGGTAAAATTAGGCAAAAAAAATAAAAAAATGAATTTTTTTAAAAAATTTGTTTTATTTTTAGATTTGTTGACGGAAGTAAAAATAACAGAAAAAAAGTGTTTACGTTTTAAATTTATTTTCTACCCTAAGTTTATAATTTTATAATCGTGCGCATTTATCGCTAGGAAAGCGAATAGTAAGAAATACGACAATCTTTCCTACTCTCAAACTCAAATTTCACATAAATCGAAGAAAAAACTAAACTAAATGTAATTATTTAATATTTCAATATTTTGCAAAATTACATCATAAATGAATTGATCAGTTACGATAATCTTATATATAAATGGCCGCATCATTTCAACTGTAGCAAGTACACAAATTACTGACAATTTAATTTAAATGACAATTGAATGTAATTGAGGGCACCCCCAGATTTTTTTTTTCTAACCTTGTACTGTATTACAATTGATATAGACGAGTTATAATTTCAAATAAATATTTTTTGCTCTTACAATTTTAAATATAAGCCCTTCATTTCCACCCTCAAAGTTGCCGAAGCCCTCCCATCAATGGGGGGCCTGCATATTTATAGAAACCCGTGGGGGGCCCGATGATCAAATTTGGACAATTTATAAAAATTTCAAAACATTTCCCGATTTGTTTACGAAAACGCACCACGAGCAATAAAATATTTTTTATTTTTTTATTTCCCTCCTAACCGGAAGTGGAAATAAAAAAGTATTCCCTTTTTATGAGAAAAATTAACCCTAAAAAAACTCATTTTATATCTATTTTATGACAAAGTGATGATTTATATTTTATGGCAAAGTGAATTTTGAAAGGGGAGGGGGAGGGGGGGTTGGGTCACCTTCGGTTACACACCGCATGAAGTTTTAAGAATAAAAATAATAAATAAGGAAGCAATTAAACTTCTTTTAATTTTCAAAGTGTGTGCTTTGCATAATTTTGATTAATTAAAGACGCACTTATATATCATCTAATTTACTGTCTGTATTTTTATATTCAGACCATTCCAAATTTTTTAGCAAACATTAATAAGCCTCTTTAATTTGCAGTTATTTCACAATAAGATGGAAATGCACTTGGGAAACACTCAATTCCCCCGCGATCCAGACATTCCCCTCCCCGAGCGACGACATCGACACCACCATCACCACCACCCCCCCAACGACCCATCCCATCGCCCCCTCAGAGGGAACTTCGATTCCAACCCACAAAACCAAGAATCGCAGCAAGACACACGACCACTTAACCCTCCCGACCCCACGACCCCATTTAATGACCAATATCCCGACACTTCAACCCGCTTAACCGTCCCCGATTATCCCGATTCATCAAACCCCACAGAGGAAGAGGGTGGCTCCAATTGCGCTAGATACTCAGCTGCTGTAGCCACCGGTATAATTTGCGTGGCAGCTTTTATTTCCCCCATCGCGATGGTCATTCTACCGAAGGTGGGGATTGCGGAGTGGGTGTTGGAGGGGAGCAGTTTTGAGTGCGAGGGGTTGTTGGTGGGGTTGTCGTTTAAACTCGCTGTGTTGGGGTTGGGGGTGTGGGGGGTGCATGTGAGGAGGCCCGGCGCGACATTGCCAAGAATTTTTGTATTTAGAGTCGTCGTGGTTTTCGTTACGTTTGTGATAAGTTTTACGTATTGGTTTTTTTACGCGATTCGCATTTTCGGAAGGGTAGGTTAATAAGGGTTTTTTTTTTTTAATTCATTCACTAGATGGCAGCACCAATTATATAAAACTTTTTCTTTCTTTTATTTTTTTATTTCTATTCATTTACTAGTTATCTCTGCAAATTATATATTTTTTTGGCAAGTTTCATATTTATTTGAAAACAGAAATGTATTTTTAAATTTTCATCGAATTACATTGCTGTACCCTTTAAATTTATATTTAAACATTGAGTGAATGCGGAAAAATGAAGCCGTCTACCCCCCCAACATTTACAGAATAATTTCACCATTTAACCCTCTCCCCTCCCACCCCAAGCAAATTAATATTTTTATTTTCTCTCCTTATTAAAAAAATTTTGTTTGAAAAAAAAAGAATTCTTACAAATTTTATTACTTTTAACATAATTTTTTTTATCCCGCTTAGCAATCCCCTGACTGCGACACCGCATTCCCCTCTCAGCCTTCCCCAATCCCCGAGGGGGACTTTCCCCCCGAGGGGGACATTCCCCCCTTCACTTCCTCTTCCCCCGCTATCGAAACTTCATTATGCTACCGCTATGTCGTTCAATTCGCGTCGTCTTTTATCGACGCGTTATTATATACTCATTATTGCGCGGTGCTGCTCATGGAATTGCGACATCAGGACGCGCGATACTCGGTGAGAATTGTCCGGTGTCCGGATGGCGCGTCGCGGTGTTACTTAGCAGGGGATTTGTCCGTGCAGCGGTTGGCTGTGTGGTGTCTGCAGCAGTATTATAGAGACTTTGAGGTATGGGGGGCGATTTATGTAAAGGCGTGGTATAGATTTATACAATAATAGGGTGGGGGGTGTATTTCAACTAAAAAATTTGTGTATTTATTAATGAAAATTTGTTTAATTTTATATAAATTTATCATTAACGTCAAATGGCCAAAGAAATTAACCCAGAATTTTGACGGTTGAGGTTAGGATACGGGTTAGGGTTAGGATTCGAGTTAGTGTTAGTTACTAAAGGGTGCAGCAAGTTAGTTAAATCAGAATCCTACAAGTTTGAGTGCTCTAACAAAAATTTCTTCAAATTAGTTTTCATTTAACAAATTTAATTTTGTGTAAAAATTTTAGGTCTATAACCCCTACCTAGATAACCCCCCTCAAAAACGGTCGCGCTTCACCGAATTTAAAATATATGACCTCGACGGCGTCCCCTCTACTTCCCCCAACTCCCCCTCTAGGGGTGGAGGCCCCCGGGCCGCCCTGCTTTCTGTGGGAGGGGCCGGAAGGGTGAGGGGGAGGGGGCATAACGAAAGGTTTTACGAGGAGATTGAATTTGAGAAAAGGGTGGGGAGGAGGAGGGGGAGGTTGGAGGGGGCGGCAGAGGAGGCATTTGGGCTTGTGAGGAGGTTGAGGGAGGGGGGTAAGAGATTTTTTATTTACGGGGGGGTGGGGGGTGGTGAAGTTTTTTATTTTTTTCTTAAAAGTTTTTACTGTAATTTTGAGTTATTTAATCACTGCACCCTTTAATCATTAGGAATAGTATAAGGGAAGAATATAAGGAGTAATAGGAGGGGGGAAGATTTTTTGTAGTAATATGATTAAAAGCGGAATTTCTCTCACTTAACTTTCATTAAAACTTTTTGTGTGCTTTATTTATACTAAAGGGTGCAACCAGCGTCAATTGTTTATATAGTGCAAATATTTGAAACGGAATGTTTTATTATATCTTTTTTTCTCAGAAAGCAGCCGATCAATGTCGGCTGAGGAAGCGGCTAGAGCCGTGTTGCCGTCTATTGCGCGGCCTCTACAGAAGTATTTACGCGTCACTAGGCAAGAGCCGCGGCATAGCGCTGAGAATGTGCTGGAACATTTGATCGAGTGCATTATTCAGGGCGCGTCTTATAAAACATTTACTGCACGATACGCAACTCAGGTAGAAGTTGTCTTTAATTAATGAATTATTCATTAATTATTTAATTAATTTAATTAGTTGTATTTAAATAGTTGTATATGTTGTAGTTAAGTTCTAGTCATTTAGTCATCGTTATAATCATTATCATCATCAGTATCATTAATTTGCACTCATTTAGTCATCATTATTATCGGAATCATTTTTATTAATTATTAATCATTTAGTCATCATCATCTTTATCATCATTAGCATTATCATTAGTTGTAATCATTTAGTCATCATCTTTATCATTCATTTGTAATCCGTATCATTAATTTGTCATTATGTAATCATTATCATTTTCATAATCATTATTTTTAATTATTAGTTATCATGGTTTCATTATCATTAATCTGTAATAGTAATTTTGTCATTATCATTATTACCATTATTGTCTTCATTATCATTATTCATTAGTATTATTATCATCATTAATCATTATCAGTAATTATTATCATTATCATTTCTCTTATCATCATTATCATTATTATCACATCTCCCATTATCTTCTTATCGTTATCGTCATCGTTATTAACATCATCATTATCGTAATCACATCACTTCAGGGTGCAGTGATATGGGATGATAACGATCACTCTGTCACTCACTGCTGGTCACTCATCACTTCTCGTCTGCCATGTCGCATGGCTGTCAACGGCACGACATTTGAGTTACGACGTGGCGATGTAGCTCTTATCATCACTGTTCGTAGCGCGTCGTATTTGAACGTCGTGGAGGGGGAGTGGGATGGGGAGGGGAAGTTTGAATTGAGACTAAATTCTGAGACTCATTTGTAGACATAAAGTTAAACTGAGACCATGAGACTCACTATAGACAAAAAATTTGACTCGAGATTTTTGACATTTATTCTTGAGATTATGATCAATCACTTAATGTCACATCAGCAAAAAAGGGTCGTTTAGTGTTGCGTTATGACGAGAGATAAACGAATGCTCGATTCTTGAATTGGGGGTGGGGGGTAATAATAATGATAATGACAGGGGGCAATTTTATTATTAGTAGCTGTTATTGATAATTGATTGATTAATTGATCAATTTATTCATTTAATAATTAACTGATTAAATTATAATTATTGCTCAGATGATTGATGTAACGAGTTATTGATCCGATTTTTATTTTTTAACTTTGGGGTCAGGTTTTAACTTTTGTAGGGCTCCATAGGCCCCCCAAAACCCACCCCCCCCCTAACCCATTTGAACTCTATATAAAAAATTAACAAAAAATTAACGCACAATTAACGTATGCTCATAATTAATTAATTGGATATTAATTTATCATATTAGCTGAACTAAAAACGGAAAATACACAATTATTTACATCATTGGATGAAATTTAAACACAAAAATATACCTTTCAAATACATAGCGTACACACCCGGGCCTCCCCACCCCGCACCCAATCATTTCCGCGATTATGATTAGATCTCAACACTAGCACTATAGAATCTAGTTTAGAATTAGCGGAAATTTCATTAAATTCTACGGAAACTAGGTTAGAATCTGCGGAAACTTTTTTACAATTTACGGAAACTTTTTTTAGAATCTGCGGAAAGTTATTTCAAATCCGCCGAAAGTTTTTAAGATTCCGCGGAAACTCGACTCTTATTTTCCGTCACATTTCTCCGAGTATCATCCGAACAAAAATTTCCGCAATTTCTTGTGGGCCCCCTATCGTAGCCCGACCCCGAATATTTTCTATGGCTCCCCACCCGGGCCTCCCCACCCCGCACCCAATCATTTCCGCAATTATGATTAGATCTCAAATCATTCGATTTATGATTAGCGTAAGCATTTTTTAATCCAATCCTCTTAATATCGTCTCCAGTTGACTCTTCTAATTTTAATTTTTCGTCATCCCCTTTTAAAATCTCCCCTCTAGAGTTACCCCCCTTTAAATTCTCCACCCTAGACCTACCCCAGTGAAAATTTTCCCCCCTCCTCCCATCGATATCTTTTGTAAAAGATTTATCTCTATCTAAACCCCCGCCGTTAAATTTTTCCCCGTATCTCCTTTCGAAATGTTCCCCCCTCCCACTCCTATAAAATCTATCCGATTCCACCCCCCTTCCCTTCTGTACTCCCTCCACCCCCCCATCTTTATTTTTATGTTCAGACCCTCCCTCAGTATTTCCATCTTTTTTTCGACTGACAAAACTATCATCGTTTAGTTTTGATGAATTTAAACGAAATTTTTCTCCTGAATGCGACGCTCCCCCGCTCTCCCTCGCTCCTCTGACCCCCTCTCTCAAATTTTCCCTCCTTCCGCCCACGTCCCTATTAACTCCCCCACCCGAGATACCAAAATGTTCACCAAAATTCTCAAATATTTTTTCGCCAGAATTTTGTCCAATTTCAGAATTTCTACGTTTTTCCGCAAATTTTTCTTCAATTTCCGATTTATCATTTTTAGGATCACTTCCGGCGGATTTTTCTACCATTCCCTCGTGAGATTTAACCGAATCTAACCCGTTTTCTAACCCTTTACATAAAATCAAACTTTCTGGTTTTAAATTTCCTTCAACTTTATTTTCCTTCAAAATTTTAATTTCCCCGTCAAATTTTTCGTCCTTTACTAATCCACTCCCCCCCTCCCCTTTAGCACTTCTTCCCCCCCTATGGACACTACCCCTCCCTGAGTATTTTCCACCCCCCCTGACCCCAGGGTCCCTACCCCCTACCCCCTCAATATATTTTATTTGTTCATTTGATCTTTTACAATCAGTCATTCCATTAAAATTTAAATCGTAAACATTTTCACAATTTTTTTCAAAATTTTCGCCAAATTTTGCGACCCCTCCACGGGTAAACTTGCCACCCCCCTGCCTTATATGGTAATTTCTATCAGACGCGAAACTATTCCTATCACTTGCTGCAGTTTCCCTGCCACTTGGCAAACTGCCTCTACCAGCTGCCGCGTATGTTATGGAACTTGCCGTATTGATTGCCAAATTTTCTGTACTCGTAGCCAAAATTTCCCTGCCACTTGCCAAACTTTCCCTGCCACTAGCCAAACTTACCCTGCTAGTTCCCACTCTTTCCCTGCCACTTGCCACACTTTCCCTAGTAGTTTCCACTCTTTCCCTGCCACTTGCCACATTTTTCCTACCGGTTGTCACATTCCCCCTACCTCGCGTCGCAATCTCCCTACCGCTTGCCGTACACTTGCTATTTAATCTAGAAACAAAATGGTTGCCATTATGATAACGTTTATCATCATCTTCATCATAATTCCTGCCATTTTGGCCATCATCATCATCATATTTTGATTTTTCTTTGTAATTTTGACTCGAATTCTTTTTCATTTTATTATCATTATCATCATCATCATGTACTTTATCATTTTTCTCTTTTAAAACAACCCTCTTATCATTAGTATCATCATCACTATGATTATCATCATTCTGTCCCATTTTATCATCATTATCATTACAATTCTTCTTTCTATCAACAAATTGACCTACATTATCATCAGATTTTTGCGCAACTTTTTTATCATCACTATCATCATTGTTATCACAATTTCTATTATCATAATTTCTACTAGCCTTATCATTCTTATCACATCTCTTATCATATACTTGCTTCACCTTATCATCATCATCATCATTATCATCATTATCATTCCGTTTATCATCACTTTTTCTTTCGTCATCACATTTAACCCCAATCCCAACATCATAATCATCATCATCACCATCATCATCTTCATCATTTCCTCTTTCATTATCATCCTTAAATCCCCTCTTATCATCATAATCATCATCATAATCGTCATCATCGTAATCATGATACAGCGGATCTTTCCGTCTACACGATTTTGTGCCGGATTTAATTCTATTTGTACTCGTAGAATTAGAATTAGCTTTAGAATTAGAATTAGCTTTAGAATTAGAATTATATTTAGAGTTAGAATTGTATTTAGAATTGGATCTAGAATTATATTTAGAATCAGAATTTCTACTCCATTGCCTATGCTGAGTTAAATTCTTTGACTTTGTCTGTTTAGTTTCTGACGTCGTTTTATCCGACTGGGATGACGGATAGGAGGGAATGGAAATGAATACTCCTTCCTGTTGCAAATAGCAGCGTTTATTTGCTTAATATTCACATCAAAAATACAATAAAAATGTTCAACAAAGATAATAACAATATTACACAAAAATAAAATGCTATGCAATTTACTAACATGAAATGAACATTGTATATAAATCAAGTGATGAGTGAACGCTTGACTCTTAATACAGTCAACTATTTTTCATTAACCTTAACACTAACCCTTAACTCTAACTTAACCATATCTTAACTGTAACCTTAACCCTAACCCATAAATCACATCCTTTCTTCCAATCACCCAACCATACATAAATGCGTTCCGCAACCGAAAATTACATATCCAACACATAAAAACAAAACAATTCACGACTAGACTGCCCCCCCTCCCCTCTACCCCCTCCCCAGGTGTCCCCCAGGCCGTAGGCCCCCCTCCCCAGGTGACCCTCCCCCCTCCCTCAGGTGCCCTTTCCTCCCAGGTGCCCCTCTTGCCCCCTCTCCCAGGTGCCCCTCTCCCCTTCCCCCAAGTTTCCCCTCCTCCCTCAGGTACCCCTTTCCCCCCCCAAGGTGACCCTCTCCCTCCCCCCCAAGTACCCCTGCTCCCTCCCCAGGTGCCCCTTCCCCCTCCCCCCCCAGGTCCCCCTCTCCCCTTTCTCAGGTGTCCCTCCCCAGGTTCCCCTCTTCCCCCCCCTGTCCCTCCCCCCTCCCAAGAGTCCCCACCCCTCCCTACCTTAGGCACAAGAAATTTACTCCGTTCCGCCTCCAGATCAATTATTCCGCCCTTTTTCAATTGTTCCGCGAACAATCGCGCTCTTCTTTCTTGTTCTTCTCTGACATCGCGCGACAGTTCAAACGACACAATGACATCCGTGTCAGTCTCATGACAGCACAGCGACACCGCGTCGATGTCGCTCTGAGGCAGAACGACGCGACATACAGGACAGGCGATCTGATAAAAGATACGGAGAAATAGAATCTAGCTGCACCCTTTAGTAAGACGATTAAATAGATGGCAATAAAATAAGAAAAAAACTAATAAAACAAACAATTAAACTTAATAAACAATGAATTAACAAACAACATAACAAACAAGCAAACTTATTCAACAACAAATAAAGATATTTAATAAAACAATAAATAAACAAAAAAACCCATAAACAAATATTCTAACAAATCGAAGCCTTTTTCTAAAACAAAAAAATTCAAAAGAAATTTTTCTTATAATAACCTCTCCGAAATTATCCTTCCCCATTAACCCTGCCCCTCTCCCTTTAGCCCCTCCCCCTGCACCCCCTCCTTCTACACCCCCCACCGCCGCTCCGCACCTCCCTGTCTCCCCCACCCCACTACTCTCTGTCGCACTACTCTCTGTCGAGCAGTGTTTAACATATCGTCGTAGACAAGCGCGATGAAAGTAATGAAAACACGTCGTGCGTAAAAATGAAGGCGCGCTATCGACTTGGTGGAAGATGTCGAGACAAATGGCGCACTCACCGTGGGGGATGTTACTTTCTGTCAGACTGTCACGCGTGAACTGTCAAGAGGTACATGATTGAGTAGAGTGATTGAGTGATCGGCTGGTTGATTGAATTGCTGAATGATTGAGTAATTGATTGAGTGATTGGTTAAATTGTTTGCTGGTTGAGTGATTGATTGGTTGATTGATCGGTTGGTTGATTGAGTGATTGGTTGATTAAATGATTAACTTGTTGGTTGGTTGAGTAATTGGTTGAGTGATTGATTGGTTGTTTGATTGAGTGATTGGTTGAGTGTTTGGTTGGGTGACTGAATGATTGTTTGATTGATCAGACCTGAATCATTTCATAAATCATTTCCCCTCCTACTTTCTCCTCTGCCATTGCTCTCAGACTGCTCTCTATGCTGTATTCAGCAAATAAATACACTTATTTCATTCAATCCTTTATGCATTTGTTCATTCATTTGTTAATTCATTCGTTCATTTATTCATTGGTTCATTCATTCACTTTTTCATTTATTTATTCATTCATTCATTTATTCGTTCATTCAATCAATCATTCATTCATTTATTTAATAATTCATTCATTCTTTAACTCATTCATTCAATAACTCATTCACTTGTTCTTTTGATTGTACATTCATTTGTTAGTTATATGTTTGTTTATTTGATTATAATGATTTATTTATTTTTTTATACGTTTCTTCATTGGTTATATATTTACATAAACAATCAAATCAGAGAAGTACACAAACATACATACAGACAAACAAACAAACAGACAAACAAACAAACAAACAGACATACAGACAGATAAACACATAGACAGAGATACAGACAAACAAACAAGCAGATACACACAAACAAACAGACAAACAAACAAACAGACAAACAAACAGACAGACAGACAAACAAACAGACAAACAAACAGACAGACAGACAAACAAACAGACAAACAGACATACAAACAGACATACAGACAGACCTGAGTATATGTTCCTCAGAAAGGCCCCGTGGTTCCTTCACTTCAATTTTGGGAACTTCATTTGGGTACTGAAAGTAATATATTTTTTTTATGACAAAAAAATGGTCTTTGAAGGGGGTACTAGACCCATTTAAATAAATCTTACTGTCCTAGACATAAGGGAGGGCTACTGAAACTTCTTTTATTTCCTCTCAATCCCAATTGTAGTAGCAATTTTTTCATTAAATGACACAATATTGTAAATATAATTTAAAATATTGTAAAACAATTATTTAACTTAAAATCTAAATAATTAAACAATCGATATATTTTATATTTTTATATAAAACGTACGTTTGTTGTGAATGTGATGACCAGATTAAGACTAACCCACTGTTCATCAACATTCTCACAAGTAGAGGGGCGCAGTCGAACCACAAGACCAGATATCAGACCCCTGCAGAAATATATATATTTAAAAATTGGGTGCCCAGTCAAAACGGCTCCGACAAATGGGCCACAACTGTTAATTCATAATAATGGCTCACAATAATTATTCATAATAATGGTTAGAGCTGAAGTTAGGATTAGGGTTAGATTTGAAGGTAGGGTTAGTGTTTAGGGTTAAGTTTAGGGTTAGTAAGGGTTAAGGTTGTTAAGTTTAGGTTGTTAGGGTTGAACCACAAGACCAGATATCATAAAACAGGAGATATAAATTTGTTTAATAAATCATTTATAATATTCAATTTAAATCGTTTAAATTAATTTAATTAATTAATTTCTTGTAATTTTTTACTATTTTTTAATCTAATCACAGTCGATGCATTATAATATTATAAAGTTATTTTTAAATAACAACAAACAACACTATAAGATAACAATGATAAACACATAAAGGAATTAATTTAAACTCACTGGTCATCTTTAGATATGGTCAGTTCGTGAATATAAATTTCCTGTAGAATTTCTATTTCCTGTTTGAGCGCGCTAAAAAGGTACAATAAAATTCACGATTTAAATTACCCTAATATTAACACTAGTTACAACCTAAACCCAAATTCTAACCCTAATTAGGTGAGGTGCGAAACCGAAGTGGAACAATATTTCTCATCTTTTTCCTTTTTCATATATGTGGCTTAATTTTTATTCTAAAAACTTCATGCGGTGCTTAACCGAATGTATCCCAACTAGTGACCCAACTAAAAAATACCCTGCCATAATACATTTTCTAGTTAACGTCATAGTATTAATTTCAATTATTCATTTTAAAACGTATATTACAGAATAAATATATATTAAATAGAAATAGAATGTATAAAGGAGAATTTCGGCGTAGTAATTAGGCGACGAGGGAATTCTAACCTGTTTTCCATTTTTAATAAAAATAATAAAAACGAAAGTTTCTTGAAAATCAGCTGTTTGACATCTTGTTCTTTTTCTTTCATTTCTTTCTCAAACTTTATCGGGGGAGGGGGGGGGGAGGGGCTGGATGAATCCTCCCCTTTTACTAAATATTTCACAAGAAAACTCCAACCAAGTAGGCTTTAATTTAACGCAATAAAAATATTTATATGCAACACTCCCCTATTAAAATAATTTTTTAAAAGTTAAACAACATTTGAATTAACTTATACAAAGAGTGTTCTACGGTAGCCAAGTCAGCCCCCTCTGCCCCCCTCCAACATCAAGACTCAATAGAACAGAAATTTTCCTTAATTCGTTTAACCCTGTATTACCCAATGAGATCCAAAATGACCCTACAGTTTTAGAATTATATACCCGAAAAACGCAAAGAGTTATCGGTTACCGAACATATCGAATGTCATTTTCTCTTAAAATAAGCGACTAAATTAAACGGCTTAAACGAAAAAAAATGCGGGCCATGAACTTAGTTTATTACCCGAAAACAACCTTTGAAAGTACTGCGCCCGCCCCTCATCTATGAGATTAAAAATTATCTTAACTTTTTTAACCAATCAATCACCGGAGATTAATAACCATCCGTATTGTAAAAATTTCAACGAATAATCATTTAAATCATTTAAAGAACAATGATCAATGAAAAGAAAACAATACTCTCGATAGTAGCTTCTATTGTAGTAGACAAGGTTATGTAGAGAAGTGTGGATGCTTTACTTGCACGTT
>JAQIXG010001510.1:0-21738 GCA_034700105.1 Oconnorella tubifera
CTCATCATCATCATCATCATCATCATCCGCAATGAAAGATATCAAAAAGATACTCGTCACCTCAACACATAACGCTAAAGGGTGCAGCGAATCAATGAAATTTCCAAAGTACTCTAATCTAGAACCCTTGGCTTCAAGTCCAGCTATCTAACCACTTAGGAATGAGCAGATTTCATATCTTTCTATGGCGACATTTAGAGATATTTATAAGTGACTTGATGTTTTAGTCAATATTTTTTGAACAATTATTTGACTGTTGTAACAGACTTTATGAATTAAGATATTCCAATAATCAATTCATAAATAATAATATAAATCATTTTTTAAACGTATTATTGTGATAATTTTACATACATTTTTCCTTTCATACTTATAATCTGTTTCCAAAATTTTTCATTAATTACATTATTTTAACTAATTTAATTATACTAATTAAACTATTTAGTTATTATAATCAAGTACAAATACACTAACGATGGGTTGTTGGGTTAGGCGCACTAAGTCTTTAACGTTGTAATATTGAAAATCTTCGAAAGCTTTAAACAGCATTTCCATCACTTTTTCCTTGCTGCCTCTGATCTTTTTTCCCTCTTCCTTCTTTCTCGCTTCATGTAAAATCTGAACGCAATATGCTTAGAAATCAATTAACGAATCAATTAGGAAAGCAATTAATAAATCAATTAAGAAAGTAATTAAAGGATCAATTAACTGGCCAATCAACGAATCAACAAGTCACTAAGAGATCAATTTAAAAATCAATTAACAGACTAATTAATAACTCAATGAATAGATCAATTAACTAACAAATTAACACATCAATTATAAAATCAATTAAGAAACCAGTTAAGTTAGCAATGAAGTAACATATTAACATAATGATTCACAAACCAATTAAAACATCAATTAAACTAAACAATTTACAAATCAATAACCTAATCGATTACCCAATCAATTAGATGACTAATTCACGTATTTAAACCATATATAAAGTCTCGTATATAAACTTACAGATTCTACATGTCTAGACGTTGGCTTGTAATTATTAACTGTTTGCGTTATTTGCACAACACCCTGTACCGGTCTGTTTCCTGCCTCCATTCGATTCCTCCAATCGCAACACAGATAAATACATTAATCTTATTCTTTTTCAAGTTCTTACTAATTATAAATACACCAAAAATGTCACTAATGTTAAATTAAACATGACTACTAATAAACTGATTTGACTGATTAAATATAAGTAAAATGATTAAATTATTATTTATCAGTTATTAGATAGTAAGTTATGACTGAATCTAAGTAAATTAAAGCTTGCGGTGAAGCGGTAGAGCATCGGACTCAGACGCAACAGGTCCGGGTTCAATTCCAGTGAATGCTCGCTGTATCGCTAACTCGCTGCACCCGTTAAAGTAAGACACTTAAATTAACAGCTACGTCTGAGACATCATTCGTATAATACAATAATCCAGACGTTAAACTTAATTTAATCGCTACATTTAAAATTACTATATATCTTTACATATCACTCTGAGTCAAAGCGCAGTGGTGAAGTAGTTAGAGCAATGGACTCAAAACAACAATCCCAGGTTCAAGTCTGGGATCCTGAGATCCTACACTGCATCTTTGAATTACTCAAATTAGACCAATGTATACTATAAAGTCACATCAGCGGCACTAACATAAAAAATATAAATATAATATAATGATGATAATGATGACATCATATCTACGTACTTTATATGAGAAAGATAACAACTGTCGTTATTTAAAGGACGGCACTCGGCTCTTTGATTGACTTTGCCGACTATAGCCACCTTGCCCTCTGTGTAATGAGCCACCGGTACAATCTGACCCCCCGTGGAACCTGAGGAAAAAGTTATAAAACAACAGATATATAGAAAAACATTAAATTAACATCACATTTGGAAATAATATTCTAAAATTAATCGATTAATTAATCAATTAATCGATTGATTGATAAATTTAAAGATTACTCAATCAATCAATTAATCAATCAATTAATTTTAAAATTAGTCGGTCAACCAATTGATCATTCAATCAACCAATCAATAAATTACAGAATAATCAGTTACTTGACTGATTAATTATTTATAAATGATATGTTTAATTGTTCTATAAATTGTCCTATCTATCAGTCATTTATCTAACTGGATATAAAAAAATTAATCCATCCATTTCTTCATCCATCCCTTCATTCATCCATCCATCCATTCATCCATCTGATAGTCAAAATAATGATAATAATAATATAATTAAAATAAAAAGCTAGAATGAAAATAAAGTTAAGAATATAAAATATAAAGCTACCGTTAGTTTGTTCCGGAATATCGTCTGATAAAACTGTAAAGATCACAAAACAAGAATAATTATTGTCTAGATACAGAAAATTATCTACTGTCTATATATAGAAAAATATCCGCTGTCTAAATACAGAAAATTAACTGATGTCTAAGTACAGTAAATTAACTACTGTCTAGATACAGAAAATTATCTGAATGTTAAAATAGATAAAACTATGCAATAGATCTAAGACGCCAAACTTAAAAAAAAACTGAAATTTCAAAAAATGTTCATTCCAATTGCTAAACGTCACATCAGCGCAAAAAACCTCCTTAATCACCAATATATCAGACCCCAAGTGATGAGTGAACGCTCTATTCTAAACTCAACGCAGTACATAAATTTCCTTTTGAAAAGGCGAGGTAAGAGCGTATAAAACCGCAACTTATTTTTATTCCCAAAGAGAATCATTACTCATTACAGACTTTATATACCAAAAAAAAATGCGCAATAAAAGAACAGAATTTCCGAATAAAAATCCCATTCAGAAATACCGACTGGAAATTTTGCAATTTAAAAACAACGAAAGGTTAAAATAAAAATATTACCGGGAATCTGTTCTGTGGAGAGAATTGTAAGGGACTGTGAACCGACGGGGGTTAATGAAAACTAACAAAATAAAAATCATATCAATCATCATCATTTTTATCATCATCATGATTATTATCATAATTGTAAAGCAATTAGATAAGTAGAAAGTGAACAAAAGAGTTATAAATACAAATAATGTCTTTATAAAAGTTTTATTAACTACAATAATATTTATGTTAATTAAATTAACGTTTGTAATTAATATAATCTCTTTTTTTTCTTAGAAATGATGTTATAAGAATAAAAACTAAAAAAATAATGCTCAACGAAATAAATATTACAAAAGATAAAGTAAAGATGCAAAGGCCTAATAATGATGACAATGATAGTGATATGCTATCACTGACGCTGAAACAAATAATATTATTATTATCATTTCCATTAAATATAGATACAGATATTTAATATAAATTAATATAAATTAACATAAATTAACATAACGAGTACTTTATGATCACTAGGTATCTTCATTTCACTCGTTTCACTCTCCTTCAAAGTATCGCTCAGACTAAACACAACGTCAGGTTTTGAACCCGGACACCTTGCAATCAGACAAAACAGCCATCATTAAACCACCGGTAATCATTTCCAAAATATCTGTTTATCGTAATTCTCTTTAATAAAAAATCACGATTAAAAATTGACTAAATGAATGTAAATTACAAGATGTCGAGTCTTTAAGCGTAAGATTCAAGCATTGATAAATACAATATTCGTTGACGTATCCTTCTCCCAAACCTGCTTATTTCTTATTTTCAACCTAAAACCTCCTCAAGTAACCTTTCCCAAAAATTAAAGTTACATCACTTGCTAAAAAAAACTTCCTAATAAACAAGTTACTCTTTATCCTTTATCTACTCTTTATCTCTTCTACCTTTCTGATGTACCCTTCATCCAAGACAAATATAAAATTAAAAAATCTCTGTTACGCCTACTTTGTGATTCTAAGTTTTCCCACTTCCCCTCCGGATCCCGCTTTTTGCCAGCTCTCGGATAAATACTTTGGAACCTGATAAAATATATATTCACTGATTATTAAATATTATAACATTAATTATCATATTAACCAACATATTTACGCCAAAAGTTAACAATAAGATTCTCGTCTATAACGGGTCGTACTTTATTCAATAAACGATCCTCTATGAAATTTCATTTTAAATTATTATTATTTTTATTATGCATTAAAATACTTTTAATTGACAAATTAGTGAAAATATAATTAATAATATAATTAATTAAATATAATTAATAATATAATTAATATATGATCGTATACCTTAACGAGCCAGACACCCCGCGCGGCGCAGCTGAGATCGAGGTCCTTCGCCTCGTGGGCCTTATCCATCGTCCGACGAGGGAATAAAAACTGAATTAAAACCTAATTTATGCTTTTATTTGAAAAAACAATAATTCTTTAATATCGCTCAAACATTAATCAACAATCACAATACCCTAGAACTAAGGGGGGGGGGAGTAATTATTATATTGCGGGGTTACAAATTACACCCCCCCCCCTCGCACCACAAAAATATATAAAAATATATCATTTGATTTCTAAATTGATAATTATTTTTTAACACAGTAGTCGTAAAATACGGTTTAATTAACAAAAAAATAGTAGGCCTACAATTGTAAAGTGGTCCAAAAGCTTCCTGGTGATTTTTTTAATTAATAAATATATTTTATGACTGTTTTAATGCATTTATTAACTTTTTTGAGACATTTTATCATTAAGATCGAGTTCACTTATCACTCAACTGACCCTAATTCGTAGGCCTATGACATTACATGTTCTTATGTTATGATTAAATAAAAATTGTTTTGAAAAAGAAACTATTAATTATTTAATTAATCAATTAATTAATTAGTTAATCGATTAATTAATCAATCAGTTAAATAGTTAATCGATTCATTAATCAATCAGTTAATTAGTTAATCGATTCATTAATCAATCAGTTAATTAGTTAATCGATCAATTAATCAATTAATTAATCGATCAGTTAATCAATTAGTATCAAGAAATCAGCCATGTCGTACGGCTACGGATACCCCTCCTACCCTCAACCCCAGCCTGGCTATCCAACCTACTCCGGGGCGCCTCCCGTCCAGGGAACCTTTCCTGGCGCCCCTCATGATCAGTCTGGATACCCAGGAGGAGGCTATCCTTCTCAGCCAGGCTACCCAGGCGCCCCTTCCCCAGCAGGATTTAATGTTAATCCTTATCCCGGAGCTCCGCCCACTCAGCCTCCCTATCCTCAGCCTGGATATCCCATGACCCCTCAGCCAGGCTACCCTGGGTACCCGCCCTCGCAGCCTAGTTACCCTGGAGCTCCTCCCCCGCAGCCTGGTTATTATGAACCCCAACCTTCATACCCTGGTGCCCCGCCGCAACAACCGTCCTACCCTGGGGCCTATCCCTCTCAGCCAAGCTATCCTGCACCCTCCCAGTCGCCCTATCCCGAGGCCCCATCAATGCCACTTCCTTCCTACCCTACTTTTCCGGCCATGCCCGGCGGCTACCCAGCCCCTCAACCCACTTACCCAGACCATTCTGGCGCCCCAGCACAGCAGGGAGGGTACCCTCAACCAGGGGCTCCACAGGCGGGGTATCCAACTAACCCTGGATATCCTACAGCCCCAGGTGACTTGGACAATAATTTATATTAATTTTTTGTTAAAGTAATAAGCATTTAATATGATCTCAGTATTATTATTATTTTAGAAATAAATGTATCAGTTTGGATTAAATAATTCATCCATGCTATTGGATGATTGATTTATGCTAAATATTGGATGATTGATCCATGTTACTGGATCATTGATCCATGCTACTGGATGATTGATCCATGCGTTGTATGATTGACAGGTGGACCTATGCCTCAGTCCATTGATCATCTTCCTCTCGACTATCAGACTTCTGTTTCTTTTCTACAAGAAACTCATCAGGTCATTTTATGTCTATTTTTTTATTCTCAACAATTTATTTGCGGATAATTGGTCAACAGACATTTGCTCTATGATACTTTATCTAAAGATATTTGGTCTACCCTAGTGGCTAACTCTAACTCTAACCCTAATGTCATAGTAGTAGGCCCTATATCGGTAAACCAAATTTCGGGTGACGAATTATCGTAGGCGAAAATTCTCTAGACTATCTTGATATTGTTTTTTATATTTATAAAAAATATATATAAATATATATTTGTTTATTTATGTTATACATTTATGCATTAATATATGATTATATTATAATGATGATGATGAAGTAGAAATAAGATTATGTTCAAGAATGTTGATGTTTGGTGATGATGATGTTGAAGATGATGAAGATGATGACGTGTTGAAGGTGATGAAGATGATGATGATTATGATGATGATGATATTGTTGCAGGAAAACTTAAGTGATGAGGGACGGAGGGCTTTCAGTTCCCTTGCAGGGTCTGATGGGGAAGTGGACGCTTTTGAATTACAAGATATTCTCAATAAAGTCTTTAGGGGGGGTACGCACAAAGGGGGGTGGCATTTATTTACTTAATCACTCGATCATTTTTGTGTAAATATTATGCTTTCGCTGCACTCTTTAGCAAGTTTAATTCAATGGCTGCCTGTGAGAAATAGTGATATAGTTGACTGTGGTGCTTACAGTTTTGTAGCTTTTTGTAAAAATACTGACCGAATATTGTTTGAATTTTTATAGAATTTAAATTTGACGGTTTTTCAACGGATGTGACTCGAAGTATGGTTGCTATGAGAGACGTATCCTGCTCTTGTTATCATCATCGTCATCATCATTATCATCATCATTATTATCATTATCATCATTATTATCATCAGAAGTTTGATCGTTTTATGACAATTTCTATAGTATGGTTAATTTCTATTCTATGTTTAAGCATTACAAGGGATTGCAGATTTTCTGAAATTTAGTTTAAAAACTTTTAAAATTTGTCGCAACTATAAAAGTTTTCACTTTCCCTTCTAATTTGAAGCGAGTTTTATATGAAATTTCTTATAATTAAATAAGAAGTTGCTTATTTGCTTTAATTATTTTTACAAATGTAAATTTTATTTTTACTTTAACGAGAGAGATATAAATCAGTACGATATGTCCGGTAAGCTGGATTTTGAAGATTTCAAATTACTTTGGAATGACATATGCATATGCAAGGTTTGCGCGGCTTAAAGATAAATTATTCCTGTGTGAAGTACCCTTCTACCGAGCATCATTTTTTATCTTATTCTCCTTTCTGATGTACCCTTCTACCGAGCATCATTTTTTATCTTATTCTCCTTCCTGATGTACCCTTCTACCGAGCATCATTTTTTATCTTATTCTCCTTCTTGATTTACCCTTCTACCATGCCCAGTGTTTATTATATTCTTTCGTGATGTACCCTTCTACCGAGAATTATTCAGTGCCTTATTTTCTTTCCTGATGTACCCTTCTACCATGCCCAGAGTTTATCTTCAGTCTCTGTCAAATTTTTAAGTTGCTTTTTATTCGAATATATTCTATTTGTAAATCGCTGCAAGTTTTAAAACTGTAATTTTTTAAAGTATTTTATTGCAAGGCGTACAAGTTCATATTTTTAACCTGCATATTTTTATCTGGCAGTTTTTATTTTACACAGCGTGCCTTTAAAGAATTGGATACTGACAGGAACGGATATTTTGATAAAAATGAATTTGCACATGCGTTCAAGATAATGGGTATATCATTCTTATTCTCTAGTCTTTATTCTCTGAAAGCTTTATCATTCTAATTTGATAGTCTTTATTTTAATAGCATCTTATTGTTCAGGTGTTTGATCATTAATGCTGTGTGATGCTATGTTAATCATATATTTTGTTACTGATTTGCTCAAGTGGTTGATCAGAGCTGTGTGTGAATGATATAATTTTTATATTTTGTTAATGGTTTAAATTTAACTAATTTGGGATTTAGGAAGATATTTTGTATCAGATCCAATAAAGGTTGAATGGATGGATGAGTGATTAAGTAACTTGATATGCAATTAAGATCTTTTATTTAAGGATGGATGGATGGAATGGTGGATAAAAATGAATCGTTTTTGGATGATTTTGAAGTAAATGGATGTATTGGATTTAAAAATGGATGTGCAAATGGATAGATTAGAGATGGATGGATAGAATGATGGATGGATCGATTGATGGATGCTTAATTAAATAGACGAATGATTGAATGAATGCAGTGTTTGTATTCATTTTACGATCTAGATTTCATTTTCATAGATCAAAAGTATTTTTATCTCTCATTTTTCTCTTGTAGGCCTACAGGTTTCGGATAAAACACAAAAAGCTATGATGATGAGATACAGCGATAAACAAGGCAATGTCAGATTCAATGATTTTGTAGCGTGCTACATGAAGCTTAAAACAATGCTAAGTACGTTAAAACTTTCACTTATAATTAACTACAATTTATTATACTTATTATACTATTTACTTATTGTACTATTTTAGTTATTATAATTACTTGTAAACTTTCACTTATAATTAATTAATCAATATCTTATATTTAAAGAGTTAAACATCTCATCCAAATAAAGCATTATGCTGTGTGGTTTGGTACCTGACAAAACAGCCCAGAATACATTAACCAGACAAAACGGATCAGTCAAGTTATTTAATAACCCTAACCCTAACTAACCCAAATTTTTACCCTAACCCTGGCAATGACCTTAACTTCAATCCTATCTCTAACCCAAATCCTAATCCTATCCTTAAGAATTAGAAGTCGGGGCCATTTTAACGGGAATTACGTACTCTATGTCATTTTGTGAGTCAAGTATCTCATCCAGTATAGCATTGTGCTGTGTGTATATATGTACGTTTTATCTTATTGTAGAGACTTTCATAACTAAAGACTATTATCGACAAGGCAATGTGGAATTCTTTGTTGATGAGGTGCGTAGTAATTTGATTGAGTGTCATTTGATTTATTTTTAATATTAAGATAAATTTATTAACTGTTTTATTTATTTGTGATTCAGAACAGAGGCTTTAGTAGCAGTTGAATTAGATATTTTGATAAAGAGTGCAGCAAATAATAGAGTTGAAGTATTTGGTAGGTGTCGAAATGAATAGCATGTTGAAGGGTACAGCAAGTTACAGAGTTAAAAACTTTGATGACTATTGAATTTTGAAAGAATCTAAAGGGTACAGCATGTAATACAATTCGAGCTCAAATGCTCTAATAGCTTTATAAAAGAGTGCCTTGCTCAAGGGTGCAGCAAGTTACAGATTTGTGACACTTTTATTAGTTTGATCATTAATGAACTTTTATATAACAAGAATCGAATGTAATTACTAAAAAAAAGAATAATAAGGAAAAAAGTAAGATTAAAAGAGTATTAAATGTAATTTTTGATTCATTTCAGTATGTTCAGCTGTGCATGTACTGCTAAAAGAACATCAAGAAGATTGAATAATTCTACCGAGTTAATTGATCTCTTTCACTCTGCAATTATTTTAGAAAATCTTATCAAGAGAGAAAGTCAAAAATCTTATGCAAAAACTTAATTTATCAGGGAATCATTTCTGTTTAGAATTTTAGCAGATATTTTTGTTTAAATTTTTTATAATTTTACGATCTTTATCCTTTTGTTTTCAGAGCCAATTTGAATAAAGTTCAATTTTTAAGCAAATTATTTTAGTTTTTGATGTTTTAAAATCGGGCATTTAGATATTTAATCACTATCGGTTGATTAAATTATGCTATTTAATGTAATTTTATAGTAGATCTATATCATTTAGAGTCGAATCAGTTTAATGTAGAGAAATTTTAATTTTGAAATATAGTGAAAATATTGTTGTGAGTGAGAATTGTTTGTTGTGTTGTTGCATGCTGATTTTTATTGTTAATTATTTATTGCTGTTGTTTTTAATGTTTTCGTTTTTCATATATAATTATAATCATTTAATTTGTTTATGCAGTATGCAATGTATAAACAAAATGTAGAATAATATTATACATGAATAGCATAATAATGATAATAATTTATATACTGTTTTTGTCTCTTGTATAACCCCCAGGTTGTATACGGTTTAATAAACCTTATACCCCCCCACACTGCGAGATATATTCATGTGCTGGTTTTATACATTTTTTATTGTAGTTAAAAAATTTGTGGATTATGCATGCATGCGAATTATACACGCATATGGGTTGTACACATGTGCAGGTTATATTCTTGAAAGTAAACTAGTGTATAATTTATAAAGAAATTGTTGAAAGCTTTTGGACGTGTTGCATCGTTATTCAATGATGCTGCTTTGACATTTTAATTGATGGATTGTAATTTATTTAATCACTTTTTTATTGTCTTTGATCATTTAAATGATATTTTATATTTTGCTGTGCAATCAGTGTGGTTTGATCACGTATATATACTTTTATATCGGTGCAATTTGATTTCTCTTTTACATTTTATACGATTCATTTTATATTAGTAGCATTTTATCTGTGCAACTTTATTTCAAGTTTTTATATTTTCTGTTTTCTTGACATTTTCTTGTTATATTCATGATGTGCTTAATGACTTTAAGGTTTGCTAGCCCAGTTAAGTGCCTTATTAAAGGGTGCAGCAAGTTATATTTTTGTTACATATGGGAATTGAACCTAGAACTGTAGTTTTTGACTCGTGGACTTCACCACCAGGCTTTTTGAAGTTGAGACTTATTTTTGTATCTTTATTAATTGAGTGAATTTTATATTTAGTCTTTTATTTAGCTTTAAATGGAACTTTATGAAGTTTTAATAATATCTGATTTTATTGTTAACAGTGATGCTATTATGAAAAATTAGTAGTTTAATAAACTCATTATTTACATTATGAATAGTAGTAACATTCACTGATAGTCAAATTGACTTAATCAAAAATTTATAAAATTATTCTGTTTTAATTGTTATTTAGTAAACTAATATACTCACTTCATTTAGATTCGTTTATCACGGTTGTGTTTCATTAGTAAATAATATGTTAGTTAATTCAGTAATTGATTAGTTAATATATTAATTAATTACTTAATACATTTGTTAGTTATATTTAATTACTTCTTTGTTATTTATATGTTAATACTAGTAAAACTGCTATAAAACTGCTTTAAAATTGCTTTAAAATTAAAAAAATGTATGATTTTAATATTCAGAAAACGTTTTAGAGCTAAGAACTTGCACTTTATTGCATCAATTGATTTTTTATAAACCAGAAAAGATCTTATCAACACACATTTTATTGACAGAACAAAAACAGTTAAAGACAGTTGAAACTTTGCATTAGATTAGTTTTGGTTTTTATTTTATATTGTGTGTCTGCTTATACTGCTTTATAAGCAAGCATGCTTTATTAGCATGCTTGCTTATACTGCTTTATTATTAACTCTTATACTATATCCTATCAACTCTTTTATGATAATGATAAAGATTTTCAAATGATCTCAAACTTGACACCTTTTGTTTGAAAATGAAAGTTTTATAAGACTTGTTTATTTAGCAGTTGTATTTCTGCAATATTATTTCTTTCTAAGTTTCTGCTATTCGTTATTTCAGTGATACTTACATGATTTTCTGTTTTCGAATGCAACCTCTGGAGTCTTATTTATTATTGATGTTATAATAAAAGAATCAGTATTGTTTGGACAGAAGTTGTGAGCTTTTTATGGATTTGTTTTGACTGATTCCCTAAACTTACAAAGTCTATTCCAAATATTAAAATTGAATTAATACTTGACATAAATCTTGATAAAATTATACATTTGATAATTATAATAAGAGTATACAATTTTGTGCATATAAATATAGGCTTGATGATTATGGTTCGGAATAAAACAGATCCTTTACAATTAGTATAAATCAACAATTTCTAATATAAATCAATTACTGTATTATCAATTTATAATTTTAAGCGACGAAGTAAATAAAGTTATAAATATAAAGCCTTCAATTAAGCAAGCTTTCTTTATCAATGCTGCATTTGATTTTAAATACTACTTCTTTACAATGAACTGAAATGAAACAGATATTGTAAGGCACTGTAGCGATACATGTTGTTGTTGCAACACTGTTGTCGCCAAGCTTTTTACTGTCTGTTGTTTATCGACCGATTGATTGATGTGCATAAGACTTGACTGAGCATGCTCGCGCGATTGCTTGCATGCATGCTATTCATTGTTCTTGATTCCGTCATTGACTCATTGCTTGGCACCACAAGCCACTCTAGTTAAAAATATAGCCAATTTTATTCAGAGAACTTAAGCTGTTTACTATATTTAAAATATACTTATGAAAGTATATGATATGGTTAAGTGTAGAGCTTTAGATTGAGTTTGAATTAGTAAAACTAGGAGCTATAATACTGTGTTTTATCAAGTCATATTATAAAATGGATCTAGTGTGAAATATTGCTGTAAACCTATTACTTCAAAAATAAGTAATGCATCTTAATTTACTTGTAATGTTGAATAATACATTACCAATATAATTATAGAAATTTTCTGGAATATAAATTACAGTCCAAAATACAGTAAATTAGTCCTACACAGTAGTTTTAGACTAAGAGTAGGCCTAAGTTATTATAGTAAACTTTTAGTTTGATTATACAGTGATAGGTGTAACATGCAGAGTCTTCATTATATCTATAGAGAGTGTATAATATATTTGTCTTTCTAGTAGCTGTATAAAGGAATAATTACTTACATGGATATTCTGTGAAAATTTAATAGCATTATAGCACGCTATAAATCTAATCTATACATTCTACATTTACTTCATTTATGTCGTAATACAATGACGTCAGTTTGCGCTGGATTTTGATTATACTATAACATTATTGCCTTTGTTAAAGACGCGTTTGTTTAAATATATGACGTAATACAGTGACGTTAGTTTGCGCTGGGTTGTAATTATACAGTGACGTCATGCCTTTAGTGTCTAAACTCGTTTATTTAAATACTATGACGTCAGATTGCCTTGGATTTTAATAATACAATGACGTCATGCCTTTAGTTTCAAAGTCGCGTTTATTTAAGACTCTGCCTATTTCGATAGCGGAAGGAGTGACAGAAGCAACGGAGCAGCGGAGAAAAGAAGAACGAGAAAAAGATCAGAACGGACTGCGAAAGAAAGAAAAAGTCAGCGAATCAGTTGGTGTTAGAACTCGAAAAACTGACGAAAAATCTATGAAGGAATTACTGCAGAGTAACGAAGACGATAAACTTGAAATGAGAAAAAAACGTGAAAGATTGAAGGATGTAATAACGCGACAGAAGAACGAAGAAGAAGGAAGAACATCAAAGAAGAAGGAAGAACCAGTGGAGGAGGAAGAAAAAAGAAGGAAGGATGAACGACTGAAGGAATTAGAAGCGGAGAGAAGGAATAAACGTGCGAGTGATAATTGTGTGGAGCGGAGGGGATCTCGTAAACGTCGGGTTTCGTTTGCTGCTATTCCAGAATATGGTTAGAGGCTGATTTTGTTGTAAATTTAAGAATATTTTGTATTTGGGAAAATGAGTAGAATACTAGTATAATATTTGGTAATAATTATTGATAAAGAAACAAGTTTAACGTTTATTTAACTACGGAGAATATTTTGAAAGTCAATATTTAACTATATAATATTTATTTTGCTATATTTAATATGCAACTGCATACTGTAGTTATATTAGAATTCAATAGACTTATTAATGCTTTTTGAATCTAAAACAATAATATGAAGAACTAAGATAATCTAAATTAACAGTGTTATTAATTTTCAGATATCCGGAAATCTCAAGATCATTCTTCTGTTCTTTCTCGCCAAACAACCAAAGAGAACAATTCTCAAATTACACGCGGTGAGTCACCTTTCTATCGAACTGCGCAAACAGTTCACAGACAAAACATTCCCCAACCAACCAAGAATAATACCAAGAACTCTCTAAACGCAATGAAAAATACATCAAAACTGCAAAGTAATGATGAAAGTCAACATTTAAAAGAATTTGGTGATCGTAGAGCTCCCAAGTGTGACGACCTACATCAAGACCAAGATATACAGAATCCTGTGAAGTTAAGTTATGTTATAGAGAGATCCAATACTTACATTATCGAGGAAAGAGAGGGCAATGAGAAACAGCCAATGACAATAAATAATCAATCGCCCGCATGTGTTTCTGATTCTAAAACAAAGTGTGCCAGTGAGAAGATGTCTTATAAATATTTACAAAATAATGTCAATTCCAAAACTGTGCAAAGATCAAAGGACGATTTGGCTGTAAAACCTGACTTAGAAAAAGGTGAATATTCAAAACGAATACTTGCCAATGCATCAACTTCTACAACTGATCTACCTACCTCAACCTCTGCTCATTCCAATACAAAACCAAATATTTCCCTAGCCAAAAATTCTGTATTAGCAACAAATATTGTCTCATCAAAGAATGCAGTCACTATTACAAGCAATTCAATTGGTATGCTTACAATATCAAATAGCCCAATCAAATTTGCAACTTCTTCTAGCAAAAGAAATTACGATGTTGTTGCTAATTCTTGCGTGCCTATTTTAACTGTTGCAAAAATGTGCCAATCAAATGCTTCTATATCAAATGATCCCCTAGCCAATAAACTGATTACAAGCACTGATATAATTCAGACTAAATCTTCGGTAGTGGTTCAAACTACACAATTTAAGGTCTCTGGTAATGGGATGATATACACAACTGCTGGTTCTACCACATTAACCAATACACCTAGCTCTAAAACTATACCACATAATATAAATACAGCTGAAATAATCTCGGATGCTCAGATTCCAAAACCTCTAAAATCTCCAGCTAAAAAATCAACAGCTAAACTGGCAGCTATGGATGTAACAGCTGCTTCAATCACAAAACCAACTGCTGAATTCAGCACAGCTTTATCGAATCTTGGTGTTACTAAATTTAAAAATACTGTAGCTTTAACTGATTCTACATGCGTTGTTTCTAATGCAACATGCATAGAATCAAATCCTGCACCATCAATAAATAAAAAATCTGCATCGCTGGTAAATACCACCGAATCTCGAGTTAATCGCGTGGTTTTACAAATTCCCGCAGTCGATTTTCCAGTACATTCCAGTTCTAAACCTACACTCCATATTGTAGATTTATGGGAAGATGAAAATGAAAGAAATGCAAATGGATTAAATGCGATTCCCATCATAAATGAACACGTAACATCCCAGTGTAACAACACAGCGCAATTGAGTAATAATATAATTACAAAGAAAAATCCAAATACAGAATTTGATAATCCACATTGTTTACATGAGAATTTATTCTCCGAGTCTCGCCAAGTATTCGATAATCAGACACAAGAACAAGCAGCAAGTATTCGCTTTTGTGCAGATGAGAACCTTGTTAATGAAAATAAAAATAAGCGGGATTTAGATATTTCAAACTATTTCTCTGGATTAAGTATCAAGCCACAGAGTAGAAAACATCTTGAAAAAGGATCAAAAATAAATCAAAGATTTGATGCTAACTTATGGTCGCAATCTAATGCTACTAAACTTGAACTAAAAAAGGACAGTGTGCTATTTAATCCAGCTCAACCAATACAGGACAATAACATTGAGATTCTTCATGGTGTTTTCGCAAAAGAAATAAATTCTGATCCTGTAATTCATGCAAATAACTCGAGAAAAACTGATTCGCAAAATCAAATCAAATCCGATATCAACACAAAATCTATTTCTAAACCACTAACAACATCGTGTTCAGATCCAAACTTCTCGCAATTATTACCATTAAATGATCAAAACTGCGATTTAATAATCGAGAACACAAAAACTGACAAAAACAGCGCAAAAAATCCGACAATTATCGTCAAAACAGCGGAGCTACATAAAAAATCATCAAATTCTCGAGCGCCATCGTTTACCCGTTTCAAGGAGAGACTATTTCCGAAAACAAGACCACCGCGACACCAAAACGAGCGCGCTAGGAGTAGCGAAGAGAGGACTGACCGTGGCGTTAAATTGGTCCAACGCAGACCTAAAACGGCTCAAGGAACGAGGTCGACTGAGATTGATCCGCAACCGAAGCAGTCGTTGGCCAGTCCGATGATAAAGTTGAAGAAAGCTTGGTGCGCTAAAACGACGCAGGATATTGGAGATATAGAAGGAGAGAATATTATAAAGTATAGAAATGAAGAGTTGAGAAATTTGGAATTTTCAAACTGTATCGTGTTAACAGGGGTTGAAAAAGAGGTCATTTGAATTAAATTAATTAAATGAATTAAGTTAAATTGTGTTAATTGACTCAATGGGAATAAATATCTTCGTTTTTTGGTAAAATTAAGATTTGTTTTGTGAAGTTAAAAGGCACATTATAAAAAGCAATCGATAGAATTTATATATTTTTTTAAAATCTTTCTCAATGCAATAAAGCTTATTTAATACGAATTCTAGTATAATATCTTGACGAAAATATGATCTTATTAAACCCAGGTTACGCTAAGAATAAATAATAACTGATAAATAAATTAACGATACACGTCTACGATAAAAAAAACAAGAAAACTAAAAACACCAAGAAAATTGCCTTTTTTGTTCACATTTCGCAAATATCCTACTACAGCAAAATAGAATAAACCTAAAATGAAAATCGTAATCTCAAGCGGTATTTCAAATCAATTTGCATAAATATATAAACAGCGCGTATTTTATACATAAATATATACAAATAATACATACACGGTAAGTTGTTGAACAATTCACGCAACAAATAATAAATAATAATGATGAAACATAATTCAATAAATGTATATTTGCTAAGTAAATAAATTAAGTCAAAATCTGTTGTAATTACTAGCTTAATTCTTTCAATAAGCACACTCGATGCTTTATAAGATGTTATAAGCAGTGGATGCTTATTACTCGCTTATTGAATGCTTAAGCTAAAGAAAAATTCAAAACCAAGCAACTTCAAATTATAGCCATATTCAATTGCAGTGATGATTCAGTTACAGATATATTCAGTTACAAAGCTTCAGTTACAGCAATGCTTCAGTTACTGCCAACTTATTTCAGAGTTAATTGAACCGTCTTTAACTTTCCGTTTTGCACAACCCCCACCTCTAACTCCACCCCCCCGACAATTTTTTCGCTTCGCTTTAGGCCCCCCGGATGAATCTTTAACGGCACCCTGTCATAAAAAATAACAGTTAAATTAACATAACAGAAAATAATAGTAAGTAATAGAAAAATTTAGAATTTTTTCCAAACAAAATATTATTAAAGTTTACATAAATGCATAAGATAATTTCATTTTGATACTTTATGTTTTTTTTTAAATTAAATACGTTTAAAACAAAACAATTTAGAATAAAAACTAAAAACACTAACCCTTAACACATATCGTATAAATTTACTAAAACTTAACCCATACGCCAAAAATCCATCAAAAAACATTTCATTACAAAAATTCATCAAATTCTTTCATATAATTCATACAAAAATCACACCTGTGCGCTACCATTAGAAGATTCCTCCCCTTCTACCATACCCCCCCTGTGACGGGCCAGCAGCCTCACCATGCCCCCATAGGACCTTGCAGACGCCGCCTGGGCAGGAACCAGTCCGGCATAGCTGGTAGTCTGGGTACTTGCTCCCCTGTTCAGTAAAAACTCTGCAATCCCTAGTCTGTTTAAGTCTGCGGCCATATAGAGGGGCGTTTGTCCCCCCTTGCCGTCCCTTCTATCTACATCCTGGGGACTGTGGGCGAGGAGGGTTGTTACTATGGAGATGTTGTCGAGTTTTACAGCGACGTGTAGCGGAGTGAGACCTGTGATGAGTGAGTGTCACTATCATGATTATTATCGTCTTCATAACAATTATTATCATAAAAAATTTATCATCAGCATTATCGTATTTATCTTCATCATTATCATCAACATCATTATCGTAATGTTATAATATATTAAATGATGTCGGAATTTGAATAGTATATGTAAAGTTTAATTGAACATTTGCAAAAAGTTTAGCAAAGAAAAATATAATAAAATATTGAATAAAGCGTAAAAGTTAGTCTAAAGTCTAGATTTACGAATGACACGGAGATTTAGACGTTAAGCGACATGTTTAGCCCCTAAGCATGTCGCTTAATACAACAACGCAACAAAAAATGACAAATATGCAAATCTACACTTTAAAATAGATACAAATATTAGTATTTAATTGATTGATTAAAAACACTATTAGGAAAGAATATAAATCTAGATTAGAGAAAGATGATTTTTCTAGAAAAATTAACACAAACTCACAGTAAGAACTTATTAAAAGCAACTTTTGTAATTAAAATTCAGAATTGAAATAACAACATAATCTAATGTCGTTACCTTCGTAATTCATAGCGCTCGTGTCGATAACAAATTGCGACTGTTCGAGAAGAGCTTGAAGACAGTCTGACTGTCCATTTAGGACAGCAAGATGTAGACAGTTCTGTCCATTACGATCTGGCAGATTTGGACAGGCAGAAGCTGTCAGTAGCCGACTAACTATGGAGAGATTTCCGGTAATGACTGCAAGGTGTAGCGGGGTCTAAACGTCACATCAGCACAAGAAGGTTATTTAGTGACATGTTGTAAATTGCGTGTAAAGAAATCATGTCATGTGAATGCTTATAAAATATTACGGTAAATAACTTACTATTAGAAATTAATATTTAAGCAAGTAATTCATTAATTAATCAATCATTCAATCAATCATTCAATCAATCATGAAAAGATATAAATCCATCTACCTGTCTCATAGAGTTGAAGGAGTCAATGGTTGACTGTAGTTTAGTCATTATGTCAATTAGTCGGTCAACGATTGACTCGTTTTCTTGAACAACAGCGACATGAAGAGGTCTACAACAATATTAAAAGGTGCAGCATGTATCTCTAAACCCTATAACAGAATTTAAAGCTTAGCTCATAAGTTCTAGATTTGTTTGTAACTTTAAACGCTTGCAGAAATAACACTGCAAGCTCAAAAGTTTGATTTAGAATCAAATCATGTGTAGGAATACAATGTGAGTAATAATAATTCGTTAACCAGCTGCACCCTTTAGCATGACACTTAACTCAACAACGGTATTGTCAATATCATTCATATATTTATGTAAATCTATGTACTTAACAATATTTGAAAATTAAAATCATAAAAAAAACACAAACTAAAATAACTATCTTTCAAATCATTCTATAAATTTCTTTCAATTTTTATTTATTTTTTATTTATTAATTATTTTTATTAATGAAAAAATAAATAAAATCTCACTCACAAATCACCGTCTTCATCAGCCTTCAACGCAGGATGCAACCCAACCTTTACCTCCCCAACAACCCTCCCCCCCTTCCTCCGCTCCCCTCCTTCTATCTTCATCTTCCCAACCCCCCTCCCCCCTAATCCGTTTCTTCCCTCCCTCAATCCGGACCCCGGAATATTTTCCACCGATTCCGCGTCTCCTATTCCACAAACTGTATCCATCGGAACTTCGTGTTCGTTATTTAAAATGGAATTTTTATTACATTCCGTTGATAAACCACTATCTTCATCATCAGTTCCGTTAAAAACAACATCACGCCCTGCACTATCATCACGCTCTTCATCACCATCCATCCCTCCCACAACTACTTCACCCACTTGATTCAGTTCTTGCAGCGTTACCACTTCAGATAAAACGACATCTTTTGAACGTTCTAACAAATCCGATTCCATAAAATCCTGCGATTTTAAAACCGCTGAAGGATGCTTTTCTGAAATCGGAGTCGCAACAACTGACGTTATTATCTTTCTCTTTTTCATTGGCAAACAACTTCCGCTGTCACTATTTAAATATTTACGACACAATTCACTAGAGCTAATGCGCACCGTATCGATTTCAGGCAAAATACGAGAAACATTGTCTGAAACGACATCTAAACACAAGCTATCTACAAAATTTAAATTCATTTCCGTTTCAGAAATTCTATCAAAAGTTTGCGTCGAGCCAATTGGAATTGAAAACACATTTTGTTGGTTAATATTTACTGAATGTTTCTCTACATTATTGCCTGATACAATATATAATAAAGAAGATGAAGAAGATGTATTTACACCATTTTTAACATCGATTATATTTTCATTTACAATTTTCCGAGTATTTGGACCTATAACTGATTCAACTATTTCTTTATTAAGTACTAAACTATCGATATTGTTACTCGCAGAAACAGAGTTACCGCCAACCAAAATGTTTCTTTCCTGGCAAGAATTATCGGTAATCCTACCGCTCTGGTAGTAATTTCTAAGACTACCTAAATTACCGAAATTACTAACTACCGCGCTTGAACCGATAATGTTCGGCGATCTATTCACACACCGCGATAAGACCCCTGGTGTCGATATGTTTCCAGTTTTTATATCCGATATTGAATCATTTCCCTTCCCGCAATTTCCGCTGTAATAATCTCGAAGAATTCCTAACACACCGATTGATCTGCCATTTTGAACTAATCCGGTATTTCCCAAATGGAAATTTTCACCAGAAATCCCCGCAATTGAGCCTTTACTTGCGCAGCCTCCGGAATCTTCCGAAGGTATAGAAACCATTCTAGAAGCAGATTGGCTGGAGTTTGATTCCCTCCAACCAATCATTGAGCTGCTAGACTGTCCATCATGAGTTACATCATTTGAATTTATTAAACAAACATTTTGCTGGATAATTACATTCTGATTAACTTTATTGCCATTTTGGGTAGCAATTCCACTTCCTGTTTCAGTTTCCCCCGTGGTAAGAGCCTGGGATATCCCTCCCTCGGTAACTTGGTTGGTAATCTGGCAGCCTGCCGAGTCAATCCCCGGTGGGATCTTGATGCAGAGGTATCCTGTATCTCCAGATGGAAGGATGACCTGGATGTAGGCTACGTTAGATTCAGAAGCGGAGTCAGATTGCATGGGGGGTGGAGCCTGGATAAACAGTAATATAATTAACATTTTTAACGCTATTTGATTGCTATTTAGATTTAACTTTTTAATGGAAAAAGTGTAAGGCTTGTCAGAAGGGTACATCAGGAAAAAAGATCAGAGAACAAGACACAATACAATGGGCTTGGCAAAGAATAAATCACAAAAAAAATCATCAGTGAGCATTGAGCAAGAAAATTAAACTATAGGCTTGGAAGAAGGGTACATCAAGAAGGAAGATCAAAAAACACGATAATAAATTATTATTAGTTCCAATAGATTAATTATTATAATACAATATTTAGCAGTAAAATTAAAGTATAAAATGCTAAAAATGACACCAAGGCAATAATCAGAGTGACGAGAGTTACTAACTCTGAAATTAATAACAAAATAAGACAATTAACCCAATTCAAACCTCTGAAACATCAGTCTGTATTCCGCCCGCTATATCCAAACACCCACCCAACAATCCATTTACTCCACCAGACATCCGAGCCACGGCATTTCCCCCCGGAACCACCTTACCATTTCCTCTCACTGACCCTGCCACATCCGGCAAGCTGCCAGCAACAACCATCGATTTTCCCGTAGACTGTTTACCGGGCACAATGGTAGATGAAGAAGAAACTCGCTTTACACCAGAAATTGAAGAAACAGAAGAAGATGATATATTTTTCAGAGTGGAAACAGTTTGAGAATTATTTGCGGAAAATTTAGCGGAATTAATAAATTTTAAAATCGGGGATCGGGATTGAAATACGACGGGGGGTAAGGTTAGCATGTCGGGTGGATCGGGGGGTTGGGGGGA
>JAQIXG010001511.1:0-21713 GCA_034700105.1 Oconnorella tubifera
GGGGGGTACCACCCCCATCACCCCCCCTCCCCCCCTATGGATCTGCCACTGTCAAGTAATATCGAATAATCTAATATTTGTTATTTATAATAATGCAATATTAACATTGAAAAAAGCACTTTGATAAATAATAAATATAATAGCAGTCTATAGTTTATTGACAAAAAATTTATTTAAATTTCTATACACTTGATTTTACCATTACTTTTTATTATTACATTTTAGATTAAAATTAAATTAAATTTTAAATTACACTTTTGTATTAATAGCAACTATTACAGGCATGGTAGTTACAATAATCTTGAAAATATTATGAAATTCTTCTCATTAGACTGTGTCTAAATACAAAATGTTAGAAATTCATGAAATTTATCAACAATTTAACACTTTCATGATGCAATTTACCAACAAATAATGTACTAAAAATAATTTTAGTTTGATTTTTACTAGTAATTTATAATTTAATGTTACTCAATTACTAGGCGCTGGTACAATATCATGCTACAATACCAACGGTGACATATCTACTGGATGCATAAAGTGCCAGGTATATAAATCATGCAGTAAATACAGTAGTTATATATACAAGCACATATCTACATGAAATTGTAGGTATTTCCTGCATTAGCTATTGATGCACATGCTGTGTAATGCAGACTTTTTTGTTAAAAACAAAACCACAACACAGGTACCTTTATCATTGCAAATACATGTTTTATTTTCAATTGGGGGGGGTGATGGTTATAACGCACAATACCCTCACTAGTTATCGACTGAGTACGTTTACTACTTTAAAGATATTTTCAGATTATTTTTTACATTTGCTATAAAAATTCCTACTTTTCCTATGGATTCCTACTTTTAGTGACATGAATTAAATCTTGTTAATTGAAAAATAATTTTAAGAAAATATTAAATTCATTATCAGATTAAAACTACCATAAAGCACTTATGTACATACTTGATACAGTTCAAGCGGACTCGATATATGCGTTTCCAAAAATGTTTAATTAAATGCAATTTTTCGAAGTTTTTAAAACAGAATTTTGACTCGATATCGTTGACATAAATTTTAATAAGTTATTTTTATTCGAATGTAAAGTTCATTGACATTAAAATTTGTTTTTATATGGTGTTAATTAAAGATTAATGTTTTTACACTTCACTGTTTTATTGTATGTGCATGGTATAGCAATGATTTTATTTGTTTTTATGCAGTGAAGGGATATCACTAGTGGCTTAGGACCTGGTATTCCTGGATCTGATCTTTTACTACTTTATCACATGTTATTATAAATTTGATCAGTTTCTGAAATAAATAAATAAATACTATAGTTACTAAATAATAATGATTACAATTGTCACTTGATATGGAAGCCTATTGCATAGTATTCACTGATGTTTGCATATTTTAAAATTATTTAAAATGTAGGAGGTTACCAATAATTGTTTACTAGTTGTGAAATAGTTTACCATTTATTGATTTAATTTCTTTTTCAGAAAACTGTCTCATCAATCCCCTTTTTTGGTTCAATGACCACAAAAAGTTGCGATACTGTTGGTACATGCACTCAGTCGTCCTCTGGTATATTTGGAACGGGCTTCGATCAATCTTGCTGCAACACGGACTTATGCAACGATTCTAATAAAATTCAGATTTCATTCTTCATAGCTCTCACTGCATTCTTCATTGCCATTCACTTGGCTTATAAATAAAATCGTGACTCGTTCATGATATATATCTACTATATTATTATTATTATTATTATTATTATTGACAACTCCAATTGTTAGAATTATATAAATTTAATTTGATATTCTAGTTAGTGAGAATTTTGTAACATTTCAATTTAAATGATAAAAGGAACAGTGAGACTACTTGATTAATTGATTCATCAATTAAAGGATGTTTTGACTTTCAGATTTAACTACAAGCAATATGATAACATCTAATACATGACAATATTTATAATCTTTCTTCATATCTTAGCGTATCATTATACATCATTTCTGAAATTTTGCAATATCTACTGTAATTTAAGCGCTAATGTATTTTTAATGCATCTGGTGAACTTCCGGTTAATCTTGCGCTTTTATACAATATGTGCTTCCGTATTTTCAGTGTATCCGATGCGAATTCCTATACTTTCGGAAGCCTTGTTTCTTACAAAAGTTGCGAATATTAAATTAAAGTATTATTTTTAATTTAAATACCTTTTTGTGTGTGCGTGTGTGCTTGTGTGCGTGTGCGTGTGAAGAAAACTTTAAATCTGAAGCAATGCGTACGCGTTCATTCACAAAACAGCTCCTTGAACTACATGTTAACGATCATTTTACCGTTCAAGTAGCGGCCCCGCGAACTATAAGCGAGTTCTTAATTGGCATTTTTTATATTACATCACGGTATTCAAAAGTTCTATATTCACATTACATTTAATAAAAGATAAATCGATTCTGCTCATCAAAGACGAATTATACGTAATTTTAGCCTAAATTCGTTGTGACAATGACAATCTGATGTTTTATTCCTGTAACTAGACAGCGGCATGCTCCGGTGTCCCTTAAATAGTTCCAGTGCGGATATAAAAAGACTCGTAAATGCAATTCAGCTGACGTGAAAGATTTCACAAAAATAAACAATTCTTCGCGAGCCTATTTAAGACAAAACTATAACCTTCTACTGCCTGTAAATTTTCACAAAACTTATATAACTACTTTAAAATCTTACATTTAAGTTTATTAAAATTGATGTAAGTTTTCAAAATGATTAAGTTGCAGAGCTTTGGTTTGATAATAGTAACAATAGCAGTAGTTATCCGTAAGTAAACTTACTCTTAGATAAAAAATAACTAAGTTACTATCATAATTTTTTAAATTTAGCGATTCAAACTGTACTGCTGGGATTCATGCAATCACTAGTCAGGCTGTTTGTAGTTATCTCCTGCTCGCACCCTTGATACGTTGAAAATCTTTCTAAAAAATGTTCTAGAGCAACAGATATAAGATTTAAATTTAATTCTTAAATATTTTCAAATAGATAATAAGCTCTTATTTGTGCTGATGTGACATACCGAATAAATAAACAAAATCACTATATACTGCCAGAAAACGTCACTATTGTTAAGTTCGTGCATTATACTAATTACTATTATTAAGTGATGGCGTGGCGAATATTAATTTTGAATTTGAATTATTTTATTGACTAGATGATTCGGATGCAATTTCATGCTATACAGGAATTGAAAAAACAGAATCAGGATGCACCTTTTGTCAAGTAAGCGTTAACTATATAGTCTATTGAAAACGTAGATTATTTTTACTGTTTTACAATTATAGTAGTATCACTTTTTATGTTAACATTTTATCGTGGTATAATTCACAATGCAGTGAAGACGGGTTTACGAGTAGCTTATGATCGAGCAGTCTTACGATCTTATAATGTAGAGGCTCTAATTGCATAAATTTAGTTCCGAACACTGATTCTCCAAATAGCTGATTCATCGTAGAAACTACTAAGGAAATTTCTTATTAATAGATCTAAAACTATTATTGATAAGTTAAGCAACACATATGACAATTATTGTAAACCACATTGACCTACATTTTATAGGGTATATTCCTACCTAATTTGTGATGATGTTGGTCTTTTAAAGACATAATTTTTTACTTTAACTTCTTAGTCATAGAATTAATAAAAGTGTTAATATTTTTGAGAGTCTGCTTTACGCATAATCTTTCTTTTTTTATTAGAAGAATTACATTTAAATTTTAACGTAATTATTATTTTTTGTTAATTGACAGACATCTACTGTTGCAACAAGTGCTGGGAGAAGCAATGCGCAAATATGCGACAGAGCTGGAACATGTATGCCTTCATTTACGAACATGCAAGGCGGCACATATGCTGTGGGCTGCTGCAGTACTGACCTTTGTAACAAAGGCAATAATAATAATTCTCTTTGTTGGGATTTGACAACAATTTTTTTGAAATTGTTGTCAAATCCCATTTTTTGCAATCTTGAAAAGCCTTGATTAAAGAATTTGCGATAATTCGATGTTATCATCAACGTTTACACCATAGTTTAAAAATAGGATTTCTTTAAACTAATTCCCTCACGAAATTCGTTGACAAAATGGTAGAAGCATAAAATCAAAACCGACAGATGTGTTATTGTATGAAATGTCTGAGAAATCGTTCACAAACGGTAGTTCGGAATAAAAACTAAATTTTTCAACTTGAAAGAAGGAAATGGTTAGTTACCATTATCGTCATAATATTGAAACTATAGGGCCTACTGTATATATGCTGCGGTGTCATCAAGCAGCGAAATATATAAACTAAATTAGTTGAATCAAGTCAATAGATAATAAAATACATTCTAATAGCTTTATGATAAGTTTACTTTAAAAACAATTAAATCCATAAGCATAATAACGTCTTAAAAATGTGGTATATATTTAGATTGAAAGATTATAGTTAAATAAAACCTTTTTGCATTGAAATATAAACCAAAGTAGAAACATTCAAAAGCAAGAATTTGTAGTGCGACTTTAAGATTTCAATATTTCGTCACACAGCTAAACTAAATGTGCTGTTTATTTTTTGTTATGGTTTCAGACGGCGTGATTATATCGTGTTACGACTCTGCCGAGGTTTCTGGAATATCTAGCCAATGTTACGCTTGCAAGGCAACTCTAATATTTCATTACTAATATTCATTGATTATATTCTTGTTTACAGCAAGTTATAAATAAAATGTGATTGAATGCATTTCCAACATACAACTTGAATTTGATTATGAATGTTTACAATGAGAGCTGCTGAATGCTAAGGAATAAGGATAAACTAAGAAACCTCAGCGATTACCTACGAAAATAATCATTTTTTTAAAGAAAATTATCTAATTGAGATTTTATATGTCAGATGGGTGATTTAGAAGCGATAGCATAATTTAATTCAAAACAGCAGAAAATAATTAATAGCTCTTGGAAAAATATGTCCTCATATTTTTGTCCTCCAATTTGACCAGTAGAGGTCGTTAACAAATTCATGCACTTTTTTATCTGAAAGAATCTCGAAAAAGATAACAAATATTTATACTGATATTTATCGTTTTTTAATTTATTAACAGGCAACTATTGTAACATCTCCACGCAATGGACGAACAGTCACGAAATCTTGCGATAAGCTTTCAACGTGTCGACAATCTACAATCACTGATCTTGGAGTGACAACAGAAGTGAGATGTTGTACTAGTAATCTATGCAATACTGGTATATGCATTAAATCTAATATTTTTGTAATTAATAAACCATGACCGATATATTTTACTTTATTTAGATCCCTGAGATAAAATCAACAGTTTGAATTAAAAAGACTGTAGCAAAAACTAATATAACTAAATTCAACCCGTGTAAGACTTTACATGCTGGATAGACTTTAACAACACCCTGCTGACTAAAAGTGAATTACGTTGGAAAATATATTTTTAGTTTTCTGACTAATCAAAGTTCATAGGCATTCGTTGATTATTTTTAAAGTATGTTTTAATCGATTCAATGAGAAAGTTTTCACTTCTATATTTCGGTCAATGGGAAAAAAATATTTGCAATCGCCTAGAAAATTATTTTATGCTGTTTGAAACGAGAAGATCTATTTACAACAAAATCTTTCCAAATGTTCGAAAGTTTGGTTTGTTTGAATCTGATGTGAGATTTTACAACGCGTTTGAAAATTAGATAAATGTTATACATAAATCTTGTACAAAGATAATTATTTTATGGAATCTGAAATGATCGCTAGTAACTTCCAATTACTGACAGCTTTTGAAAGAGAACATTTTTTACTGTAAACTTTAGTTCAATTCTTTAATAAAGTGAAATCATGTTCATTTATCATTATATTTATATTTTCTGTCTGCTAAAAGATGCACTAAACATTTATATTTGACAATCAGTCATCTTGTACTAAATCCAGGTGTCGAGCTAATTGAATGTTATGATACTTCGTCATATTCTCTCACAACTACTGGATGCGTTAATTGCAAGGTGAATATTTAATATATTCACTAATTAAGGAGCATAAAATGCATTTTTTATTAATGTTTTCATAGGTGAATATCTAATACTTTCATTGCAGAATTATTTTATTTTCTAATCAAGCTCCTTAGTCACATATAGAACTTAAATTAATATACAAATTTTGCTCAACAATATCGAATTATGTTATGTATTAACATGAAAATATATTATATATAGATATAGATCTTTTATTCATCAGACATCAATGGATAGTAGAAAACAAAGAAAGAAAAATAAACCTATATTATAATTTTAAAATTTAGTATTATTATTTTAAATACTTATCAGCATTATTTTTTTAATAGTTACGTTATTATTTTCTGTAACACATATTATGCATAAACAGACCAGCACATCTGCAAGTTCAGGCAGCAGTAGGACAGTGGTCAAATCATGCGATACACTTGGCACCTGTCAACAGTCGACGTACAGCAATGGTGCCGGGAGAACCACTGTAGATCGTTGCTGCAACACCAAACTCTGCAACACAGGAAACGGTAAAGCATGAAATATTTATCCCCAATCAAAGATCAATCAAATTATATTAATATTATAGTAATTATAATAGCTATGACGCTATTGCATTATGCAAACACTTATAAATTAATATACTTCCAATTTCGTTTTATAATTGTAATAACTAATTATATTTGATATAGTTGTTATTATTTTAAATCTTAATTATTTTTTAACTATTATGACAAGAATATTTTTTTTTGTCTGTTAATATATTTTTCTCACAGATATTGATACTATATCATGTTACGATACTTATTCAAGTGGTGGCGTGGCTACTGGATGCATTTATTGCAAGGTGAATAGCAATATATTTACTATATAAGGAGCATAAAATATATTTTATACTTATGATATAATCATAAGCAAAACCATTAATCATAGGCGAAACCATCATTGCTCAAAAAGTAACATCCGCCTCTTCTAGAACAGTAGCTTAGTCAAGGAGAGGGGAGGTTTGGGGTGTGTGTATGGCAAAAATTGAATGATAAGCTAAAGCAAAAAGGTCATCAAATTTTGAAGGAAATCTCCCCCGATCCTAGGTTAAATCCTTGGCTACCACTGCTCTATAATTTAAGGATTTTGTTTCAATCCTAAAACTTTCATGATGGATGATCCTTGATTCTAAATGTTGCCTTCTGATCATAATAAAAATTGGTAAAATTCACGTTATGTAACTTATTAGAAATTATCAGTTAACACGTTACGTATACACGGGTAGACATGACGTCTTACCAACTATTCAGGGGTTCTATTACGTTATATCTGAAACTTGATACTTTCACAGCAGAATTATGGTATTTTATGATCAAGCTCATAAGTCATATATAGAACTTAAATCAATACAACACATTTTGCTCAACAACCTTGAATTATATCAGGTATTAACATGCAAATATATTATATATAGATCTTTTATTCATCACAATTCAATGGATAGTACAAATCAAACAAAGAAAAATAAACCTATATTATTATTATTTTAAAACTATGCAGTATTGTTATTTGAAATAGTTATAAATTATAATGTTATCATTTTCTGTAACACTTATTATGTATAAACAGACCAGTACCTCTACAAGTTCAGGCAGCAGTAAGACAGTGATAAAATCATGCGATACACTCGGCACCTGTCAGCAGTCGACGTACAACAATGGTGCCGGGAGAACCACTGAAGATCGTTGCTGCAGCACCAATCTCTGCAATGCAGGAAACGGTAGAGCATGAAATATTAATGGGAAATCAAAGACAATACTTTTAAATAAAAAATACATCTATAATTAATATTAAAGTAATTATAATAGCTATGACGCTATTGCATAATGCAAACGCTTATATATTGATGTTTCCAATTTAGTTTAATAAGTGTAATAATTATTTATAGTTGATATCTTTGTTATCATTTGTATCTTAATTCTTTTATAACTATTATGATCAAGAATAATATTTTTTTTGTCTGTTAATATATTTGCTCCCAGGTATTGATACGCCTAGGCCTACTATATCATGTTACGATACTAATTCAAACGGCGGTATGACAAATGGATGCATCAATTGCAAGGTGAATAAAAATATATTCACTATATAAGAAGCATGAAATATATTTTATATTGATCTTGTAATCATAGGCGAAACAATTATTCATGTTTGAGCCATCAGATATCAGAGGGTAACATATCCGCCTCTAGAACAATGGCCTGGCCAAGGGGGTGCGCAAGTCTGGAGTGTGGGTTTGACAAAACTTTAGTAATAACATAAAGAAATAAGGTCATCAACTAATTTTTTGGTGGAAATCTCCCCCTCCCCTCAAGGTCAAATCCCTGCATACACCACTGCTCTATAATGTAAGAATTTCTATACGATCCTAAACTATTCATGATGAATGATCATATATTATTAAATAGACCTATATTATTATTATTATTATGATTTCTTTGTTTAAAATATATATTACATTAATTTGTTGTTGAAGATAACATTAATTAATTGATTCTCAATGTTGTCTTCTTGGTCATGATGAAAATACTAGGTAAAATTCACGTTATATAAATTATAAATTATAAGTTCTCATGTTACATATACACCTGAAGACCAGATGTCTTATCTACTTTTTCAATGATAGTATTCTTTTATCTGAAACCTAATACTTTCATCTCAGAATTATTCTCTATTTTATAATGAAGATCACCATTCATATACTATAGAACTTTATAAAATGAATATAAACATTTCAACAATATTGAATTATGACAGATATTAATATAGAAATATTTAATATACAGGTCGTTTATTCATCACAAATAAATGGATATTGCAAAACAATCAATGACAAATAAGCAAAATAATAATATATATTATTATAATTTTAAAGAGTCATAAGTTATCATGTTATTATTGTCTACAATTTACAAAACGTATTATTTATGAACAGATCAGTACCTCTACAAATTCTGACAGCAGTAAGACAGTGATAAAATCATGCGATACACTTGGAACCTGTCAACAGTCGACGTACAACAATGGTGCCGGGAGAACCACTGAAGATCGTTGCTGCAACACTAATCTCTGCAACACAGGAAACGGTAGAGCAAGAAATAATAATCGGCCATCGAAGATAATATTTTTAGTTATCATCACAAATTAGCCATCGATGATAATATTTTTAGTTATCATCACAAATTAGCCATCGAAGATAATATTTTTAGTTATCATCACAAATTAGCCATCCATGATAATATTTTTAGTTATCATCACAAATTAGCCATCGAAGATAATATTTTTAGTAAACAAATATATCTATAATTAATATTATAGTAATTATAATAGCTTAAACGTTATTGCGTTACGCAAACAGTTATAAATTAACACGTTTCCAATTTTGTTTTATTATTGTAATAATTATTTATCTTTGTTATCATTTTGTATCTTAATTCTTTTATAACTATTATGACAAAAAATAATTTCTCTCGTCTGTTAATGTATTTTGCTCACAGGCATTGATAGGCCTACTATATCATGTTACGATACTAATTCAAACGGCGGCATGGCAAATGGATGCATCAATTGCAAGGTGAATAAAAATATATTCACTATTTAAGGAAATATATTTTACATTGATGTTATAATCATAGACGAAAAAATTAATCATGTTCGAACCATTATATCTCAAAGGATAACATATCCGCCTCTTGAACAATAGCTTAGCCAAGGGGGAGGGGATGTTTGGGGTGTGGTTGTGACAATAATTGAGTGAGTGATAACCTAAATAAAATGTGATCAATTTATTTTTGGAGGAAATCTTCCCCAAACCTAGGTTCTTGGCTACGCCACTGCTCTATAATTTAATGATTTTGTTTCAATCCGAAAATTTTCATCATGGATGAACTTTGATTCTCAACGTTGTCTTCTTGGTCATAATAAAAATGAGTAAAATTCACATTATATAACTTATAAATTATCAGTTCTCATGTTACGTATTATAATACACGTAGACCAGATGTCTTATCCACTTTTAAGGGGTTGTATTCCTTCATATCTGTAACTGAATACTTTCATTGCAGAATTATTTTATTTTCTAATCAAGCATATATTGAACTTATAAATTAATATAAACATTTGCTCAACAACATTGAATTATGTATAGGTATTAATATACAAAAATATTGTATATATAGATTTTTTTTTACCACAAATCAACATATAACAAACAAACAAAGATAAATGCACCTATATTATTATTATTTTAAAATTATAGTATTATTTTAAAAAGTTACGTTGTTATTTTCTGTAACACTTATTATGTATAAACAGACCAGTACCTCTACAAGTTCAGGCAGCAGTAAGACTGTGATAAAATCATGCGATACACTTGGCACTTGTCAACAGTCGACGTACAGCAATGGTGCCGGGAAAACTACTGAAGATCGTTGCTGCAACACTAATCTCTGCAACACAGAAAACGGTAGAGCAAGAAATAATAATGGGAAATCAATGATTATACTTTTTAGTTAAAAAATATATAAATAATTAATATTATAGTACTTATAATAGCTAAGACGCTATTGCAAATCAAAAGCTATCGGGAATCAAAGATCATACTTTTATTTTTTTTAAAAATTGCACTTATAATTGTTATTATAGTAATTATTTGATCAAACAGTCCATTGCATTCTAAAATCACTAATAAAATAATACGTTGCAATTTTATTTTATTTTATAATAGTAATAATTATATAATGTTGATATCATTATTATCATTCTGTAGTTTCGCAATTATAACTGTTATGACAAAAGATAATTTTCTGTCTGTAAATATTTTTGGTTACAGCTATTGATACCATTTCATGTTTCGATACTAATTCAAAATCAAACGGTGGCGTAGCAACTGGATGCAAGAGTTGTCAGGTATCATTTTATATTAAAACAATCCTTTATTTAGTCTTAATACAGTTTATTTTTTAAGCTGCAATAAATTGGACGCTCAATTCAGCCATAATTCTGCTTTTTGTAATGTGATTACACTTGATATATTTTGGCATTTGTAAAACCAAAATATGCATGCCATATTTGTGTTGAAAATTTGAATTAATTTTATAATGAATCAGTGTTACTAAAGTTTGTTAGCCTATATAAAGTGACACAATCTTAAACTTGAATTCCAAACTGTTTGCCTTTCATATTCGATAGATGGCTAGTATAGTATTAATCGACTAACATTTCATTAATTGTGTTTGTCATTATTATTCAAGCCTCTTGCAATTAGCCGCAAAAGATGCGGTAAAGTTGGCGACTGTGATTACAAATCACTTGGAAATATTCATAACATCCGAAGGCTTTTAATGTAGATTTTTGAAATTTATATAAAAAAATAAATATTTTACAAATATTGTATGTTTTTTTTCAGAAATCTGTCTTGTCAATTCCTTTCATGAGTTCAACTGCAACAAAAAAATGCGACACATCAGGGACTTGCATTGAGTCGTCTCTTGGTATATTTGGTGCTGGTAGCTACCAATACTGTTGTAAGCTTGACCTGTGCAACAGCGCAAATCATGTCCACGTTTATTATTTTGGAGCTTTAGCTGCATTTTTAATCTCTATGCTTCTTATTCATTATTAAGATCACATTGTCAATGCATTTTAATTAGACAATTATTTATTATTAAACATTGAATAGAAAATCAAATGATTATTGACACTAGTTGTTATGTGTAAAAATAGGTGAATGCCAGGCGATGAACGTAATAAATTGACATCAAATATTGAAATATATTTTAAAATGTATTAAATTTACATTCCATCTAATTTATAATCATGGATATTTATAAATATAGTAGTGTATAATCGCAAATGCTGCTTAGGTTTAGTTTTGTTTTCAATAAAAAAATCAAAGGGGTACATTAGTATTCTGCTTCCGGTCGGCATAATATTTTAATTAATACATCGTGAAAGTTTTAGATTCCGTAATTCGAAATGTGAATTTGCGAAATTGAAAAACACTGGATCTAAGAAATTGAATTATCTAAGGTTGCGTACGAATGGTTCCGTGGTGTAACGGTTAGCACTTTGGACTCTGAATCCAGTGATCCGAGTTCAAATCTCGGCGGAACCTAGATTTTTATTTTTCAAACGTAAAACTCCAGAAATTTAAACTGATGTGAATCTTTTATAATTACGATTGCACTTAAAATGTAATCAATTAAAATTACATTTAAACAATAATGTATGCTCTGTCATTACAGCAGATCTGATATGATTAAAATTATATTTAAACAACATTTATATTCTGTCATCAAGCCTTTTTTAAATGACAAAGCATAAGTTGTTGTTTAAATATAATTTTAATTGATAAAATTTTAAGCGCAATCGCAATTAGAAAAGATTAGTTTCAGCTGAAATTTCGAGAATATTTATGTTGCAGAAAAATTAAAATCTAAGTTCCGCCGAGATTTGAACTCGGATCACTGGATTCAGAGTCCAAAGTGCTAACCGTTACACCACGGAACCATTCGTACGCAAGCTTAGATAATTCAATTTCTTAGATTTAGGACGATCTAAGGTTTCACTTAGGAGTTTATTCCAGTTAAAAAATAGGGGGAAGGGGACGATAGGAGCGTCCTCCCTCCCTACATAGTTGACATATTTTTTGTTGAATTCAATCTTTAAAATGGATTCAAGCGTGCAACATTTTATATAGATTATTACTATTTATAAAGCATGCAGTGTCTCAAAATGTAAAAAATGTTTCTGTTTAATGTGAAAACGTCCCACTTAGTGAGTGTTGAATATAGCTAGGTCTTATTACAGAGACTTAAGATACGCATGGGAAGACAAATAATTCGCGTTAACCTGAAAAAGGTCATTACTTCATTTGAACATTTTAATTGTGAGAAAAAACCCTCTGCAAAATTCCCTCTTAAATTTTTAGCAAATATTGGAGATTGCTTCTCAAAACCTGAAACATATAAATTGTCACCCCTCCCCCCCCCCCTCTTACTGGATGGCTTGGATACACCACTGGGTTAAAATACCTAGAGATCTTTTCTTAATTTTAGTTATCAATAGATAATGTAATTATATTTACTTAAAACATGCCCCAGGATATGTTTCTGTCATTCGTACAGGTCTTTCTGCTCGTTATCTTTTCCTTCCTTCATTTCTCACTGTCGGCTTAATATTATTATATTATAAGCTTATCATTATAAACAAGCATTACATTATTACATTATAGGACAATAACGGTACAAATGTACCTTTATTGTCAAATTTTTATGTTCTTTCGTTAGACGGACTATTTAGGTAGAATTTTAAAAAGCTACATTGTAACATTGGGAGCCCGCATGCAAATTTTCAAGTATATTGATTTCATAAGTGTTAAAATTGATCAATTATTTATCAATTATTCATTTACGAGTAGGCCTACACTCATAACGACAAGAATGTCTTTTACTAAAGGGTTTCAAACTCTTAAATTTACTCAGGAAAAAATGAATCAAAACAATAAAGTCATATTGAACAATACATTCCATATTGAATAATATATTCCATATTGAACAATAGATGCAGTCATATTTTTAATATTTGTAAAATATGTCCATTGCGCATTGTCCAAAATATAGAACAGATACATGACGACCTTTTAATTCAAAGCCACTAAGTCTTTCAACCTACCTTGCCGAGAATTTATCATTGACGAGAAACTATTTACGAAAACCGTTAGTATAGTCTTACTAAAGTTTATTTTTGCATATTTCTTTTTCGTAATTTGACAACAGCACTAAATATTTCATGACTAGAATCATTGTTAAAAAATACAATACATCATTAAATCGATTATGTGATTATTATCACATAAATAAGTATTTAAATTAATAAAAAATTATGTTAAATCTATACCTTTATAAAAAAAGTTACGTATTAGATAAATAAGTTAGTCAGTGCAATTCATAAGTTTCATAATATATCTTCAATGGCGTAGCATGCAATTGACTAAGGGAGAGGGTTTAATATAAAAAAAGGTGATAACCATTATCAAGGTTATCACTCACTTTTTGATTTGCAGTTATATGAATTCATCTTTGTATACAACATGTATATAAAGTAAATATCTTGATTAAATTGTCAAAAGTTCGGAGGAACTTACTGAACTCACATTTTTAATATTACTAAAAATTGTTTTTACCTCCGGTGGGGCAAGGAGAATAATAATAATTCCCACAACTACAATCACACCCCTCATTACACATTTTAGTATGAAGCACTGGGTCAATTATTATTTCTACAAGTATTAAAATTATTTTTATATTTCATTTACGAGTAGGCCTACAATGTCATGAAAAATGACGCTATTTTTATTTCACATCTGTACGAACATGTAAAACCACCCCCTGAGGGTCTCGGACTCAGAAATTAATCATTACGTACGCAATCAAGGCAGTGACGTAATATTCTATATTTAGAAATCAATATGGTCTTTTTGAATATTTTTTTATTTTTTATTGTTCATTTTCCAAAAAATAGAACATAGCGCATGACGTCCTTTATTCAAATCCACTTATTGCTTATTATGTTTTTATCAAAGTCTCGTAACTATTTACAAACGCCTGCTGTAATTTAAACTTCATTAATTCGTAACCTGCCAACAGCACTAATTACTTCATGTCTATAATACCAATTGCGTGATCATAGCTAAACGACTTTATTGGGTCGATTATGTAGATCGAATTTTAATTTTTCTCATGTTATAAATTCAGTGCTTTATAATTATTATCTCTCTTCGAGTTTTATTTTTTCTCTGAGAGTGAACGTCGAAATACTTCTAGCTATTAAAAATATAAATTTTGATTAATAATGAATAAATCGTATAGCATCGCATTGATTGCCACAGTAATGATAATTGCGTCTTTCGGTATGTAATATTTAACATAAATAAATATTAAATTACTAAGCTGTTCTTAAATTTATACCTATAGTTATAACGTTAACTATTAATCAAGTAAGTTAATTAAGTCAATATACAGTTTATAGTGGATTAGAGTAGGGTCAGTATGTTTGGCGACTCATTTCAGCATAAGTACAGTATGAAAAAAACGCACCGATAGAGAAAAAATTGGTAGTGAAAAAAGTGGGTAGAATCACTCTGCATGAGAAATTCATGCATATATGAGCTTTAAGTTAAGATAAGTCTAGATTGCGTTCTTCAAGTGTCCACGTCTCAATGTGTAGATGAAATTATTCATTGAAATTTGGCTCTGGGGCATAAATTTGGCTCTGGGCATAAATTTGGCTCTGGGGCATAAATTTGGCTCTGGGGCATAAATTTGGCTCAACGGCGCAATTTTTTTATATTTTTTTCTGCTAAATTTGGTTAATTGTAATATTGTATTAATTATACAGATTTTGACAATATTATTCATAGGTAAGACAAATGCCATATCATGCTTCGTTGGGGACACTGAATCAACTTCAGTACAAGCGGGTTGTTATTACTGCAAGGTAATAGTCACTGTGCTTTTTTATTGTTAGTAGGAGTAATATTATTTATTGCTTTTTCTTGATTTCCACAATGTCATGCACGACGAAAATACCACTTGGAAGAAATGCAAACTTGAAAAGAATGAAGTACTCTTTTAATAGATCAAATCTGAGACGCAGAGCTAATTTTTTTTTCTCTCTTATATCCTGATTTATTTCAAATTTTCCTCAATCGCTTATAATTTTCCAATACAGCCGATTTCTATTAATTATATTTACGATTATTTTCAAATCCGTTAAGTAGTACATTACGAAACAGGATGTAACTAATTTTATATAAAGAGCAATTCGGCGGAGCACCTGGATTCGGGAATAGTGTGTAGAATTGTAAAATTTCAGACAAACATTCAAGGCATCTAACAGAAAAAATAATTTTGTATCCTCCTCATCAGACACAATTGATCATACACATTTGATGTGTATGATTTAAGTTCATTTAATCTTGAACACTGTTTATAATAATCTGATACTTTATACAGAACACCGCGTCTGTTGCTTTCGGAGTGGAAATAGTACTATCTCGACAATGTGCTTCTCAGTGCGTTTCAGTATCAGAAGATTTACAAACTGGAACTAGAATAACTTGTTGCAGCACAGACTTTTGCAATGGACCGCAGGCACCTACTGCACCTACGACTCCTAGAAGTAGCGGCCTCCGTAAGTGATCTTGAAATAGAATTATGATAACATTACTTATGACAGAATATTAATTATGAATATGATATTAATTACTTATTTTGCATTACTAAATCTTAAAAAGTCTCTAGGGTTTAGAATTGCTGTATTTTTTAAACATAAGGGCGACCGACTAATAAAGGTTACACTCGAAAATGCGCCTGTAAAGTTGCAATTGTCATAAATATATGTTAAAAATAAAATATGTGTCAAATGTAAACAAAATATATATAGAGACAATATAAATCAGTGACGTAGCCAGGGGGTGTTATAAGGCTTCCCCTAACTAGAGGTAAAAATGTGTTTTTGTAGTGTACCTTAGGTTTGTGATAACCCCCTCCCCGTTTGAAAATGTAGAGATAAAATTAGCAGAGACATGCATGTCGTGATGTAAGTAATGAGTGATAAGCTAAAAATGCACGTTATATACTTAATTTTTGAGATTAGCCCCCCTCCTCTCATTTGTAAATCCTCGCTACTCCACTTATAGAAATAACTATAAACAATAATCATCGATAGGCCTACACAAATTCAAAATTGTAAATTATTAGATAACTTAGATTCATAACTTTCAAACAATTCCTGGCGCTATAATTACTTTCATGTAATCAGTGGATTACGCTGACACTTTTAATCGCCACACAAGTCTTTTTGAGTGTCGCCTTTTTGGTCGGTCGCTTTTATGAGAGGCGCCCTTATGTTTGCGCCCTTTTGATGGTCGCTCTTTTGCGCGCGCGCTTATTGATGGATACCGAAATTTACTAAGAAGGGGGGAGATTTCCTCAAAACTTTGGAGTGACTACTTTTTTAAAGTTATCACTCTATTATTGTCTCCAGTTTTATGTATTTGGTCTCTAAATACAAGCAAAATTTAACCAACGCTAAAAAATTGCGCTACATCGTCTCATGGGGGTGAGGGAGGTTCACCACTAAACTCTCATAGCGTAGACAGAATATCACAGCGGGGGGAAGGGGGCGTTCTTTTAGAAAATCATGTGATAATTTTTTTAGGTTTTTTGCGCTAATTTCTGTTTCCATATTTTTAGATAATTGTCATAAGGTGGGTGGCGTTTTAAGCACTAAACTTAAACATAATTATAAAAACATATAAGGGCGAGGGGTGATTATAGCCCACTACTTCTTTGGCGTGGTTATGACATTAGAATAATCTATTACATTTATATAAACTTACATGTAGGCCCGATAAGTTCAATGAGAGAGATTTTTTATTCAGATTAAAATTATAACATGTTAGTTAAGCCTTTTCGTAGAGATAATAATTATTATCTTTTTCAATTTATCGTATACAGTTACATGCTACGTGGACCTCAGTGGAACGTCAGTTATGTCAGGTTGTAACTATTGTCAGGTATAAATTTCGTCTTTATTTGTTATTTGACATTTTTCAAAGGTATATTGTAAAAAATAAAAATTAACGATAAGAGCAACAATATAATGTGCAAGCCTACTGTAACCTATTTTTAAAATTGTTAAAAATGCAATTAAGATATCTTTCTGAATACGCAAATATCTCAATTTCAAAATGCATGTTGAAGAGAATGTACTTTAAAAATAATTTAAATGTTTTTATGCATATTTGATAATTATTATTATCAGTATTTAGTTAATTCCTATTCAAAATTATAAAGTTAATAACTAATTGTACAATTAATAAAGAATACTATCTTACTATCCAAACTTTTTTGTATTCTTCTATTATTTTATGGCGTTAGAGTATTTTTCTTAGCATTAACTATACATTTTTCATTTATGTAGGACGCGGTGATATTTCATCACCGTATTTTTTTTTTCATTTCAGATATTTCATCACTCATGAATGTACATTATCATATACATGTCTATAATACTATTCTTTAAACAGAACGTGGTAACGTTTGCAGTGGGAATTATGCTGAGTACAACTCGTGCCTGTGTTGCCCAATGCACGGATACTACATCACAAAGTGTGCAAACTGGATATACAACTTCTTGCTGTACCACGAATCTCTGCAATGGAGATCGGAACGTGATTGGTTACACAAATCCTTTACCAAGTATATATACTGCACTAATATTACGCATCTGTATTTGAAAAGCAGTAATAAAATATGTTATTAATATATTAGAAATAAAAATATGTTGATTAACATAATCATTAATGTTAATCAAAGATGATATAACACATTTCACCAGTTTCTTTATAATATTAATTATAATTGTCGTTTCGATGGATCAGATACAGTTGCATGTTACAGTGGATCCACACTTTCAACAGGCTGTGCATTTTGTCAGGTAAATATTGCATAGTCTAGATGTGTCCTTTTCACTAAAAGATTACAAATCATAAAGATAATAATATAATAATGCCAAAATACAAAACAATTTAAAGAAATGAACTTTAATTAAAGTTTTTAAATTATATGAATTAAAATAAACTCTTCAAATATTTGAGCTATTTCTAGTTGAAGAACGTGTACTTTAAAATTGATTTGCATACTTTAATTATTATTTTTTACATAAGTTCCAGTACTTATGAATAATTTGACATCTATAAAGCGCACCACTGATAGTATACATTTCATCTTTTATTTTATACCTATTCTAAAGTGAATAACTTATACTGATATCATATTTGACAGCAAACAGTAGCCGTGGCATTAGGAGCTATAACTAGAACTCGAGCATGCGTGGCCCAGTGCGTCCCAACATCATCCGGTACTCTGCAATCTGGATACGCAACTTATTGCTGTAATAACAAAGATTTCTGTAATGGTGATTCGATGGATTTCAGCAGCACTAGTCCTCCACCAAGTACGCTATCGTGTGTTACATCTATATTTTAAAGCAATTCGAACCTTTTAATGAAATTATTTATCTAACCTACTAGAATTCTAACTGTATGTATTTTAAGCTGTCTTTTTTTGTGTTAAACTATTTTTAAATTTAACAATGATATAACTAATTTTTACTTTAGTTATTTTATTTTATTTATAAATAATTAAAATAAGTGTGCGGTGATAGTTAAAGTTATTTTGCACTAAGCACATTTCATTATTATAGTTGCAGGACCATAACGTCTCGAATATATAGATTAATTTATCTAACTTATAATATAACTTGGGTGGGCTAAAATATATGTTTAAATATATAATTTGCAAGTTATACATTTTACGTTATAAATAGATGCGTTAATAATCTACGCAATCGTCCGATATATTAATAATCAAAAGCATTAAAGCGAGTTGCGCATTTGTCAAATGTAATAACAAAAAAAATCGTGATTAAACATTTTAAAGCTTTTAATGAAACTTTTTAGCTAGACATTCGCGAGCACTAATCTTTCGAAATGATTACACATGGATGAGAATCATAAAATTCTAATGTTTAATTCGAACAGATTCGCTTTCATGTTATACTGGAGATACAGGAGCAAATGTTTCGTCTGGTTGTACTTTCTGTCAGGTAACAACGATTGCGGGCTTATTCTATTTAGTCCTCATGTAGTTGTTTATTTAGTTTGTTATTTGTTTACAGCGCTAAATAATATTGTGTATTACTATCATTAGTCTTATCGTCAAGCGTTAAGTTCAATTTATTGACTTACATTTTGCAAAAAGGAACTGTATACTTATATCAGTTGAACAGATCATCATAGTAATTGCATATCAATATCTGCTATAAAAACTGAAATTAATACTCTCTCACAAGGAATTTAAAGAATTTAATTTCAGCCATCAAGAAATGATAGCTGATTTTGATTTTATAAAACGTTAAAGTACATTTGACTGTTGCGATCCTTGTATTTGAAACAGAAAACGGTGGTGACTGCATTTGGTCTATCAGTTGCAAGTTATTCTTGCGCTAGCACATGCAGTTCGGCCTCTCCTTTAGCAACGGGATACCAAGTATTCTGCTGTAATATAAACTATTGCAATGCACCGGATAAGGAAATTAGCAACACGAGTCCCAGCACAAGTATTATTATCAGTTTGAAATATTGTATTTACGTTTTGGTAATTCTTGAAAGTATCAGTTAACAACGATATGTTAATTTTACTGTAAAATTCTGAGGACATATTATGGCATAACTATGCAATGTAGAACATAATTATACCAGCCTATGTTCATATATTTATGGCATGGTTATGAACATCATATTATTTACTTTGATATCTTACATTTAGAGTTTAGAACTAACTGAAGTTCACTGACGATTTTTAAACACATTTCTTAAAAATGATATATTATGCATAATATTTAATATATAATACAGAACTATGACTCAATATATATTATATATTCCCATGTAATGTGTGCATTTAACTGTATGTATTTAGATGGTGGAGTTACATGCTATATTGGCGATTCTGAAGATAAGGAAATGTCAGGATGTATTTTTTGTCAGGTAAAAGACAGTAAATGTTTACTGTAAAATTAATATCAATAGAAAAATATCAATATACAAATAATAATAAAAATATGCTATCCATATTTTTTGTATGGTATGGTCTTCTAAATTTTTCTCTAAGTGCAGTACGAATTGTGTAGGCCTTTGGCGCATTTAATAAATGTATTTATAGTTTATAATTTCAGACTAAAACTTAAACATTAAAGTTTAATGATTACCTTTATCTTGATTATCAACCATTGATACATAATCAAATTAAAACATTTCTTATTATTATTATTCTCTTATCATTTAATTATAACATTATATATCTGGACAGAAAACGACAGTATCTGCTGGCGTTGTTGCGCCTGCAGTTCTTCGTTCTTGCGTTACACAATGCACACCAGGTTCTCTAGGCAACACTCAGACAGGAATACAAACAACTTGCTGTAGTACTGATTACTGCAATGGATCACCGAAAGTAATAATCCGCACCGTACCTGACACAATGCCTAGTAAAAGCACCCCGGTCATCCCCGACATAATGCCTAGTAAAAGCACCCCTGTCATCCCCGCACCGAGGATCAACTCCAACGCTAAATCATTCGCATTAGTAACCTGCAAGGTGGACTTTCTAGTAATGTCGATTTTATCAATAATTCTAGCTTTGCTGTTTTGACAAAATTTCTAGATCAATTTGAGATGTTTTATAATTCTCATTTGCCCAAGAAACTAATTATTTAATGAGAACTTTATGAAGGAGATATTGTTTTTAAATTAAATGTACGATGAAAAGCTTTCTTAAGATTACTATTTCTGTAATTCCACACAAGTACTGTCTTTGGCTTATTTGCTGTGTATAGACGTCTTTCTAATAGTAATACAATTTATTAATATTAAAATTATAATTACACTGGTCAACAGTGAAAAAGTTACGGAGCTGAAACTAGTTAATCTTAACTAATTTGGGGTCGCTGAGAACGAATATGATGCTTAAAATTGTTAGTTAGCTCTAGTT
>JAQIXG010001512.1:0-21706 GCA_034700105.1 Oconnorella tubifera
CAAAAATGTAAAAAGTGTCCCAACAAGGGCTACTTTCCCTTACATCACTTTATCTAATATAATAATTGGCTAGATTCGTCCGTCCGTAATTCTATATCATTCAGCTATACCCATTACACGTAACGCGATAAAAAAGATGTCAAAATCAATATATTACTGACGCGTTTTGACGCGTCAAAAAATTCGTGTCACTAAAGAAATTAGGAGAATGTTATTTTCTGATAATTAAATTTATATTATGCGTTTAAATTACTTACAAATCTTACTCATATAGACAAATAAAATTTTATATTTGTGAATTTTTCATGCGAAAAATTTGTGGAATAAATTGAAATTGAATTCTATATTAACGCATACTAGCCGATAACAAAGGTGTTAAAATGAATATATTACTGACTCGTTCCGATGCGTAAAAAAATATGTAACTAAAGAAATTACGATAATATTATTTCCGGATAATTAAATTTATATTATGCGTTGAAATTAGTTACAAATGTTACGGATATAGACAAATAAAATTGAATGTCTGTAAAAATAATCATGGGCCATCTGTGGAATAAATAGACAATTGAAAATCTAAGAAAACATACTTTCAAAACCAAATAATTTTGATACCGCTGCACCGATTTTAATGAAATTTGGCATACTTAATCAGTTTTTTACGCTGATTTCGAAAATCTAAACCATTTTGACCGTAGTTAGCGCAGTATTTAGATTACAAAGGTCATTATATTTACTTTGTAGTTGATAGTTGATAATAAAATGATTTTTCACATTTAAACATTGTCTTTTTTATGCCTGTCGTCCGACAGGATTTGCTGATTTCGAAAATCAAAACCATTTTTTTAACCGTTTAAGGGACGATATCACTGATTTCAGCGACAATCAAACCATTTCAAGGAAATATATTTTTATGCCTGTCGTCCGGACAGGCTTTCATGCTAGTATATAATAAATATTAACAAATATACATTAAATTGAGAATGAAATGTGCGATAAATAACAGAATAAAAAAACAGTTTAAACAATAGTTTACGAAAGGTACCGCAAAATAAAAATAATATATTAAATTATTTATATAAATTTAAAGTAATCACTTATCAGAAATGAAATGAAACAAAATAACATTACACAGAAGAGTAAAATAATTTATCGATTTCTGTCTATTTAACAATGTACAAAAAAAGAATAAAAAAAAGAATTCATTATATTACGTCGGATAAAAATTCATTCAATGCAACAGATATCATGAATGTAATTTCAAAGATTATCTACCAGTATTAGAAATACCGGGTCTTTAAAAGCATAAACAAACGCATAAATGAATTAAAAAGGAAATATACATTCAATACATAGTTTCTGAATAATTAGCTTACCCTATTAGACTGGTAGTAGAGGACGACTAAATATCTATTACAGACATTAAAGCCAGACAAATGATCGCAAGCGTTCTTTGCATCAAATATATCCTCATACACAACAAACGCCGTACCTCTAGTCTCTGTTGTATTACCACTGTTAAATAACAATCAACAAACTAAATATTATAGAATTATAATACATAATCTATAAGCGTATATAGAATTTATATTCTAAGCTTGATCTGATATTGTGCCATTTTAACCTGGAATAAGTAGCGAGAGTATAGAACTTGGAACTGAAAGGTCTCAGGTTCAAGTACTAGTAGAAGTCTTTCAATTTTATAAATGTATACAAAGTTCAATCCAATATCTATGTATTTTACGATTTATATTACAATGCTAATGAAGATTACCTCTGACTCTTAATATCATTAGGCTATAAATCATTTATATCATTAGGCTATAAGTCAAATGTATTCTTTATACCTAGAACTTGGATAAAGATATCATATTAATAATATAAACTAATACTATAAATCTTAATAATTAACTGACATTGAATCTGCTGCCGCTCTGCTACATCACATACAGCGAGCAATGTAATTGATAAAGTTTCAAACGAGCACAAAAATACTTCATGGCATAACGGCAGCGCGTCCAACTTAATATCAGAAGGTAGCGTGTTCAAATCACGTTGTGGTAAAACTTTTTGATTAAATAACTGATTTTGCAAATTCTAAATTTATAAGGATTAGAGCAAAATTTATAAGGATTAGAGCAAAATTTATAAGGATTAGAGCAAAATTTATAAGGATTAGAGCATGTTCTTGGACGGGCTTCAATGCTAGTATATATAACCATAGCTGTGCTTGATTTTATACACTTACACTCTGATTTGACGAATTGCTCCGTATTTGCCAAATATATCATACATCTCTTCTGCTGTGATTTTGTACGGAAGATTTTTAATGTATAAAATTCTGTTGACCTCCGGTGGAAGTCGAACCTAAAATTTACAACAATTTTTAGCCAAAAATAAATCATAAAAAGAACAATGAACATTAATTCAAATTTATCAAAAATACTAATAATTAAAACTTATAGAGGCGGAAAAACAAAAGAGAAATTGCTAGATTATTAGAAATTGTTATAAAGATATATAAATGCTAATGTAAACGATTGGCAAACGTCTATTAAAAAGAAAAGTTAAAGATATAATATTATATCTTATATAATATAAGATATAAAGGATGAGGAATATAATAGTTATGGCAATAATTATTTGGTGATAATAATTATGGCTCACTTTCGGTTTCGCACCTCACCAAGTTAGGGTTAAAGATGGTTTATGGTTAGATTTTGAGTTTAGATTGTAACTAGAGTCATGATTAGGGTTATGGAGACGGATCAGACGTAATTTGCAGTTATATTCAGGGAATTTTAGTCGATTTTTATTATTTCTAAAAACTTCATGAGGTGCGTAACCGAAACTTACCCCAATAATATTATGTTCGTAATAATCGCCAATAATACGAAAGATACATAGAAGTACACCTTCTTGAATTAATCACACACCAATCGTACAATTTTAAATACAAATAACAAGTAATTTACAAAAGAAACTGACACACAATAAATAGAAAGTAGGTGGAAAAGATAGGGAAGACAATTAAGGGGAAAATGGGAAAAAATGCTTTAAACTTACATTCGCTTTTTTTCCAAATGCCATAGCCATCTTGAAGACTAGTTTTGTTTCTGGTTCACTATCTCAATTTATCACAAAAACTGTCAATTTTGTTTAAGTTTAGAACAATTTATAACATTTTTTATTTTAATTTGAAACGAACATAATCGCTTTTGTCTTAACAAAGTTCAATGGCTAATTGATATTTCAATTGAGAACTATTTAGTTGAGAATTATTTTTGGAACTTTATTATAAAATATATTCGTCAAACTGTTGGATGCCGAATTGTATGAGTTGATGACTTTGATTCACATAAGATAATTTGTATGTAGATAAAAGATAATTTGCATCCTCCCGCCCAACTATAGGTTTTTCAAGCTCCTCCATGATATCAGTCTTCACTGTTTGATTTTAAAATGTATCGCTAAGATTATTTAATATTAAAGTAATGTTAAAAATTTCACTAATACAAAAATATATTTTCATCAGAAACTACTCTGTTTATCAACTAGGCTTATAATTTGCATTTTGATGTTTTCGCTCATGATTATATAATCTCCGAGATCATCCTAGTCATGATTGATACACATTATGTTTTGAGTCTTTGACATAATCCCACTCAAACATTGTCGCATTATTTATAATATGTGTAATTTATAATTGGTGTAGTGTACTTTTTATATCATTTTTGTAATATTTGTATAATGTACATTGTAACATTTTTTGTTAAGAATTTTAGCACGAACATAGAAATGTAATTTAACTATTAAATTCACTTCTTATTCATTCCCTACACGATAAAAATCATTCAAAATCTTTTGTATTAAATGTACAATTAAACAACCAACTCTTACATTTTAATTTTAATCGAAACTGTCTAGAACTTAGTCTTTAAAATCGTTATCTATTTATCGACAGCAGTAGTTCTTCTCATAGCCATCATAGTATTTATCTCCCATATAGTCATGCGTTGATGATCAATTATCTCTTTCAACTGTCGATTCCTCTGCTGAATTTGCTAAAACATAAAAAAATTAATCTATTAAATATCCTAACTAACAATAGCTTAAATTTAATTCTACTACTTGCACAATCTCACTACACAAAATTAATTTTCATTACTGTTTACAATTTGAAAGAATAATTTAAATCGTTAATAATAAAATATTTAATGCGCAATAAATGTTTACAATTCTACTGATTATAATCATTAGGTTATATACGAGTACAGCATGTTTTTTTGAATGGAAAATAAATAAAATAAAATCAGTCATGCACCTATTGCATTATTACCCTATAAAACAAATACAAGTCAGGGAATGAAATCTATTACAGTTTGATATACTACCGTAAAATCTAACAACTTTTTAAAGTAAATAAAAATCATAAAAAATACAAATTAATTTTATACGTTACCTCAATTAGTCTTCTTTCTTCATTACTAGTCACAGTCATTGACTCGGTTGAAGCACCAGGATCCACCGTATCTTCAATCGGCAAAAGTTCCTAAAGAAAACACCAATTTCAAAGTTAAATTTAAATTTATTCCCGTTCGATTAAATACTAATGAATGCAGAAAGTAAGCAAGATTTAAAAATTAACTTTAAAACTATTCGGATTCTCATGCAAAATGTATAAGCTTTCGACTCTAAATCTGGAATCCTAGATCACTTATAACTAGCAATGTCTTGCTGCATCCTTTAAAAATACGCTAAATATAGCAACTATACAGTTATCAAAAATCAAGCGTGTAATGCATTAATTTAAACAGATTTAAAACAGCAATACTTTAATTTACTATATTTAATTACTTTATTTTATTTAATTCTCTTAATAATTAATTAATGATCATCTCATTAGCAATAACTAGCAATAACTTATGTATACTATTCAAATTTTAATCAAACATTAAATAATACAATGAATAATTTCTATAATTAATACTATTTCTAGTTGTTACAACGGTTAGTTAATAAATCAGCGTATGACTTTTCCTCACTTCTACGGCTATAGGTTCAACAGTTGACGACAGTTCAATGACCGCGTCGTACACTTCTCGGAGATTGACAAAGAGACTCTCTACGCGTCTTAAAGTGTCATCAAGTTTTCCTTTTCTGTCATTAAACTGTTGTAATGTCGAATTTACGCCATTGGGAAACTATAACAATATATGCAGTAGTCAAGTAATATTATAAACTATAGTAAGAATCAGTCAAAATAATTAAATAATTACTCTATTGCGTCAGAGACTAAAACAGTTTAAGTGCAGATACAGTATTGAAATTCACATCTAGAAAACTTTAATATTTTTAAAAGTAATTTACATAATGAACCCAATGAAATATTTATAAAACTATAACACTATAATGCTATGATTGCTATCAGAAACAACAAACAATGGTTTAAAACTAAAAAATTATCAAATAAAATAAGATAATAAATAAGTCAAATAGTCCGGTAATTCAACAGACTGATAAAAATGTCTAACCTCAAAAAAGATATATGTTATACACTTAAATTTTCAATTTATATTCATATTTTACAATATTCTTTTATTCTAAAATGACACTTTGTAATGTTATAAAATTATAAATATGACAATAAACGTTACCAGTGGTGGTGATCGGACTTGACTAAAAATTTCTGTTGTCCTCTGGACAATCTCTGCCAGATTTTCCTGTCCAACTCGACATAACTTTACTGGATTGGTTTCACGCGTCACCGTTGTAACCTGAGGCGTGGCATTAAATGACGCGGGGTTCTGAATAGGTCCCAAAGGAGCAGGGATTGTTGAGGGCTGAAAGGAAGCGCGAAACTGCTGCACAGAAGGGTGGGGGGTAGACATATGTAACAGGGGATAGATATATTATCTCAGTCAAATCTAAAGTAAATATACAATGTAATCAGCTATATCTAAATTAAATATGCAATATAATCTATCAAAATGTCTAATAGACAAACACAAAAAATGCACATAAGATCTTTTGTTATAATGTGGATCACAATGGACGAAGTTAGTTAAATAATACACGAGAGAGATTAAATTGATTGTAATCAGTTGTAATCTTCAACAATGATCAAAAGTACAAATAACTACTGCAAATATAATTTAACGTTGACCGAATGTAAAAGATTAAAAAATACAATATATCATAGTGGTCCCGAATTGATATTCTCGGATAACTTTGTTATATAGTTGATACTCATTATAAATTTATGCATTCGTTTTTAATTTAATTTTTTTAGATCTTACACTTAAATTCGAGTTAAACTTAATTTGATTCACTTTAGGTTTTGATGAATCTAGATTATAAGTTAGGGCACTGCTATGATTTGCGCTCGATTAGGATTACTATTAGAAGTAGTTTATCAGCGTTTCGCTATTAAAACTTATCCTAACCATTAAAACATAATTACAATTAAAATAATATAATTCAAGTATTCAACGAAAAATAATAAAGTACATAAACTGTTTTTTGTTATTAGAAAAATTATATAAATAATTAATTTAAATATTTATTTTAAAGTAAAAGAAGAATACTAATAATGCGATCACATCTGTCGATCAGAATCTGATCCACAGATCTGATCGCATTATTAGTTTTCAAGAAAGTCTTATTATCTGATAAGATTTTCTTGTGCACAAGAATATCTCCGATCATTAAATAAATGAGCACTGAATATTTTTTAGTGCGGTAGAATAATTGCAACATTGTGCATTTTTTGGGCAAAAGAAAAAAATTCTGCATTCGGAATCAGAACAAATGATCACAACCCGATATAGCCACAGTCCAGAAAATTAATTTTAAAAAATGACACGGTGAAAGAAAAAAAAGGTGTCCATTTAGCTAAATACTGATTATTACAAAAGCACTGAGGCTAATTGTATAAAATGTATACGATTGCTAGAAGACATGATGTTTTAACAGTACATACCTGCCAATTAAAAAATACAAAGTTATAGAGTTTCAAAAACTGGTTTATAACAAATAAAATATGATTAACAAGTTAACAACCAGCATTCTAATTTCATATGCTCAATACTCATCATCGATAATAGACTTAAACATGACATTAAAATAGAATTATTATCATATATAATCTTTCAAACGCTGTTCGAATTTATTTAATATATGCTCTAATTCGGATGCTGTCAAGTCCTTCGATTCTAATAAATTTTCATCTGAAATAAAATAATGCTTAATATTCCTCCTTTTAAAGCAGTCTATAACTAATTTTAAAGCGTCTACATAACGTAACCAGAGGTTATTTAATGAAGTTGAAACAATCCAATGTCGATCATCACATATATCCTTTCGATCGTATAAGTGAAGCACGATCATTTTTATATGGAATGAACATATATATCCCTGAGATTTTCCTAGACCTCTTATGTCAACAAGATCTTGTTTAAGTAAACGAAGCACATTCTTTCGGCAAGTCTTTCTCTGTCCATCAGCATGTAAAAGAATTCTCTTCTCGGCAGCCGAAAACGAAAGGCGCCAAAGAATACTCTCTTCAGATGTTTTCTTAAATTCTACAAGAAAAACATAAAGGGTGATTTATTTTGAAAAGCTCATATATTGAAAATAATCAATGATTGTAATATACTGCTATGCCATGTAATTTAAATAGTTGTAATAGTTGAAATTTGTACAGTAGCATTATAGAGTAATGATGATTTTTGTTTGATTTAGTAATGATACTTTTATGCCTGATAACAGCATCATATCAGCTACCAAAGCAACAAGTGTTATTTTCAATTGAAATTTAATTATATCACTCAAGAGAATAACTTCAGTAAGTTATAATAAATATGTCACAATTGTAATGTATTCAAAAACGAATTTGAGTAGGCCTCAATTAAATATGGCGAAACAAATGTCACAGCTTACCATCTGGATGAATTTTTGCAACGACACAAGGGCGATTACTGACATTAGCCTCCAATTGTTTAGTAATCCTTTCTGTCACATCCGGCTGATGATTGCATTTCCAGTTTTTTGCAACTGATGGCCAGTCCATAATACTGACTGCTGGGACAATATCTAATGAAAATAGAAATCTTTTATACGCTGACACTTTGTTTTCAGGTGTTTTAGGTCCTTGCATATTCTTCAAGAACTTAATGCAAATGGCTGGGCTTTGACCGTCACTATTTTCAACTTCTGCAAAATACAATTGTAATTCACGAGTAAAAACTGATTGATATAATTCAATAATAGTTTTCTTTTTAAATTTTAATGACATACAAAGAATTAAATCGTAAATTGTAGTCTTAAATTATCCTAATTTAGAAGTCCTGCTATAAATAATATTACTTGAGTGTGAATTTAGTATTAGGTAATACAAAGAAGTAAGCCATTATTAGGTCCATTGAAAGTTCGTAAAATTGAGATAGCATTTATTCGACTCAATATCAATGATTAATATGCATTACAAAGTATCGATTCATTTTAATCGAAAGATTTATTCACAGTTCACTTATATACCAACTTATGGTATCTTTTTACGTTAAACAAATATATACATATATGATTCAACGGCACCTTTAACAAAATAATTTTTACTTAATTAATAGACTATTCTTTAGATTAAATTGGCTGCACAACTGAAATGTTGCAGACTAGATTTAGAAAAATTCAATCATGATAAATTATTTGTCAACTGCTTACAATTAATATTAGCTTCATACTTTAATAAAATTTCAAAAAAATAATTCAATCTCACTCATATCATATCCTTGCAGTTCTTTCGATGTTATCGCGTAGTTGACGCGTTTTCTAAAGTCTGTCATAAATTTTCTAGGCGATAAAAAGCGAGAGCCAGTAACGTTGCGATCTGTAGCAAGGTCTGGATGCGCGTAGTCGGATTGCAATTGTAATGCACAGAAAAGTTTTGTGTTAACACCGGTATGAGGATGATACACCGGTTTAATGCGAGTCGAAGAAATCAACATACAATCATATTCATCTGGTTTGTTAATCTGAAATAAATAACTGTATGCTAGAAATATAACGTAATAAAAAAATTAGATGTCTTTATTACATTATTACTATTATTACTATATTATTTTTATTACCTTTTTTCAAACAAGGAGTCACTGCGACCTTACTATGAATGATTAGTTAACATTTTGCATGTCAACTTATAGTATGATAATACTATAAGTTGACAACATGCTATAAGAAGGCTTTGTTATAACAAGGCAATATTATAACAAAGTATATAAAGTATGTAAGGCTTAAGTAATACAAATAATTGAGTTTAACATATACCATAATATTTTGATAATCAAGAATGCTGCAAAACAGATATGACCTAGGTTTCTACACTACCTTCGCTCTTTCATAATATGATCCTGAAGAGAATTTCTGCCAATTCATTGATGGCTGGGATTCCTTCAGATGACTTAGCAAAATATCCACAAATTTATTGACTACTCTCGCATTATCCTGAACTTTAGTTTGACTCAGTTTAAGCTTATCTAAACGTCTCCTTAAACGAATTTCGGGATTGATGTTACGACTGAGATACTCATCAGAAAATACACTTCGTATACTGCAATCGTTCGATGAATCATCATTATAATTATCTCGATAATTTTCAATGTCTTCATAGCATCTACTTTTTTCACCAGAATTAATGAAACAATTTTGAGTAGACCTCAGTATAGATGAATGTTTGTCGCGAAAATTGAAGTTATCATTGAATTTTTGAAATTTTGAATGCTTTTTAGTCGATGCTGAAAGTTTGTGCAATGATTCCAGAGATTTGGATAAATTGGAAAGATTTTCATTGACAGCGTGTTCACAAGAAATATTGAATAACTGTGGTGGTTTTACAGCAGATTCTAATTGAACAGAAGAAATAGCATTTTCCAGATCAAAAGAATCAAACAATACACCGGAATCCAGAGGAAGTAACTTGACATTAATATCGCTTTTATTCACAGAAAGATCTGATAGTTTTTGACTAAAAACTTCTGTTTGTGATTCAGAAAATGCACCTATTGATGAAATTCCAGAAGATTTATCATCATCATCATCATCATCATCATCTTCACAGTTACTGTAACACTTAGAATGTTGTTTGGAAACAGAAGCCTTCTGCTCTAGTTCGTCTAATACCACTGTACTGTTATCGCGAGATATACGTTTAGGCAATGTAGATTTAAGTTCATGAGTTGAATTTTGTGAAGGCGTCGCAACAGAATTCTCTTCATATGAAATCGCTTCTTCGTCATTTTGCTCTACATCAAAGTTTGCTGAATTATTAATATTTTTTGGCGACCTGAAGTTTCTTGAATATTTCCTTTTGTTAGTGTTATCGTATTCTTTTGATCTACTGCTGTTAAGAGTAATCGAACTAATAGCTGATGACATATTTTCTAAACCAATTATCGGCTGGCTTTCATTGAAACTATTATGTTCTAAGGCAGCACTGTTAGCTGGTCGAGAATTCTTCGCTGATGGCCATTGTTTAAATAATTTTTCAGGTTTATTTGAGTGTTTGTTCTCTCTTTCACCATTATTGGTTTCACCACAACTTGATCGAGAATTTTTCGCAGATGGCCATTCTCTAATTTGTCTTTCATTCTTCGTCAGTGTCATATGATTTTCAGCTATATCATCACATGATGAACGATTTATGGCCAGTGATTGTGTTCTAAGTAATTCACAACTCAAGCTACGATCATCGTTTTCTAGAGTATCAGCGTTAGCTGGTCGCGAATGTTTCGCAGACGGCCAATTTTTTCCATGCACAGGGAATTTATTCGGATTAGAAGAAATTTCGTGCGCGAAGCCACTCGTTGACGGGCGAGAATTTTTTGCCGAAGGCCATTTCCTTCCTTTTTCTGGGGAACTCATTCGCGTCAAAACGACAGTGGTCTGCGGCAAATAGTTTGTCCGGGTCGTTATATTTCACAACCGATGAGAATTCTCACTGTAATTTTGTACATTAAGATTAGATTCCTGAATATATCTTACCCAAATGATTCATAGCTTGATATGATCGAGAAGCGTCAATACGTGATATTCTTTGTAAGTTTCATCTATTAATCCGAGTAATCCGTTTGTCTTGTAATATGTCATTCGCATTGCCTTTTGTTAAAACCCTCGTCATTTAAAACAAATATCAGATTTAGTATTTATTCTCGAAAATAATGTTTTTATTCGCGGATCACAGAAATCGTAGGTTTAGAATATTTGTATTTTGCTCGGGTTTTACATTTAAAAGAACTAAGAATTTGTTTAGAGTTTGCAGTATAGTCTTGTAGATTTTTAAAACTAACTTCTAAAATAGATCTTAGATAATTCTATAGAATTTAAGAGAATTGCAAATTGTTGCATATCAGCTAAAATTAGTCGAAACATTAGTGTTCGACTGTATTTTACACGTTTTACTGTTGCGTGTTTATAATCTACACTGTGACCGACTGCTAATATGAATATAACTCGATTATACAAGAGCCAACACTGTTAGCCAATAATAATTTGAGTCACTGTGTCTTATTCTATTACACTGGGTTTTACTGAATTTAACGAAAATGTCATTAAATTACTTAAATCATTGAAGTGCTTCACCAGCTGTCTTTGCTGAAGTGTTGTTGAACTTTGATATAACAGCTTTATAATACAGAGATATGAGTAATGTAGGCCTATACTTAACGGTGACATGCCAGGTCGATATGTTAACGAGGTGGTTGCCTCCCTTGAATTTATTTTTTGTAATTTTTTCATACATGACGATAATTATCAGTTTATTTATTTCACACGCATACAAAAAATATCACATGCTTAACATTGTGTAATTACATAATTTACTTTTATGTGCGTAAGCTTATAAAATAGTCTTGTATTTTTATTCGGTTTATTTTTATTTTTTCATATATTTATCACGTTGATTTCTATCAAGTATATTACAAATGCAGTCAATTTACTTTAATTTTAAGCTTAATTTCCCGAATATGAGAGTTGGTTACGTCAATTCTTCATTGCCAAGAGGCTTCAAGCGCTTGAAAACGCTCAGCATGAATGGACAGATTTTTAAAGCAATTCACGTAATTGTCAATATTATTGTATTTTACAGAAATGCTGGGCAGCTGAATATTTAATAAAAATCATAAGAGTAATTATATATTGAGACTTTGATAAACATTTACCGCAGTCATATGCAGGATATTCATATACACTGTATAATAAATTAGTAATTAATTGTTGATTAATAAATAGTAAATGTATGAATTAAATGGATAACAGCTGTTTCTTTAATCATATTTGTGCAGTATCTATTGTAATTTACCCAGCGGATTTAAATATACAAGGTGCGCCAAAAAGTAACCCCCTAGAATTTTGCGATAACTAAGCCAAAACTAAATATTTTTTCTCAACATTTTGTCAGTTTGTAGAAGAGGAAATTTGACATCATCTACCAAATTTCACAACGATATCTCAATTCGTTCAAAAGTTATCAACTTTCTACGAAAAAACTTCAAATTTCAATTTAAGTTAACTTAACCAAGCTCTGTAATAGAGCAGTCTAGTAACTTTGTGATTTTTTGTCAAATAGTTTGCTGATTTTTTTATAAAAACAGGTCATTTTATGAGCAGAGTATCTGCAGGTAAAGTTGATAACAAAAATAGCCTCTGTCTGTTTTTATCTGAGCCTACAATTCCTTTCTTGTTGACGATAAAGATGTGTTCATGAAGTTTTGTGTCAAATCAGTGCAAATCTGTTTCTCATCAGTTTTCATTCTGTCGTGACTAAAAACTAGGATGCAGGTTCATAATATTTAGCAGGGATTGCCTCATGGTCCTTCCTCTGAGTCCCAATGGTTAATATTTGACAAATATTTCAGGATTATTTACCTCTTTTAATGAGACAATTGTTAAACTTTGACAATCTTGAAAATACTGGCTTGGTTAAATTGAAATTTGAAAATTTTCGTAGAAAGTTGATAACTTTTGAACGAATTAAGATATCAATGTGAAATTAATAGTTAGATGTCACATTTCCTCCTCTACAAGCTGACAAAATTTTGAGAAAAAATATTTATTTTTGGCTTAGTTATCGCAAAGTCGCTAGGGGGTTATTTTTTGACGCACCGTGTAGATCTCTAAATTTATGGGGTAGGGATAGGTTAAGATTATGGCTCAACCTACTCCTAACCATAACTCTAACCCAATCTTAACCATTAATTAAAAGAATATGACTGCCTGCTAGGACATGTCGGTATGCTGCGAGTAAGTCATATTTCTGATGGTCTTTAGATACGGTGAGAATTAAACAACTGTGTTTAAAAATGTAAAACATTGGCAATTCTAGAATCAAATTGATATTAAACAATGTCGAATGTAAGCTAGATTATTAGTACTGATGATCGAAGGTACCTGGTATATAGGCCATCTCATAGACCTTGTACTTGTGATATTTTTGTTTACCGGACATGAATCTCAAATACCGGACCGTACCTTAATTATATGTTTCAGTGGTAACCCCCCCCCCCCTATTGTGAAGATTTATTAAATAAATTTTGGTGTAAAAAAGAATAATAACTTATAATAGGGTTATAACAACATTTTGGAAGGACTCCCCCCTTTTAAAATCATGGCTACAGGCCACAGAAATGATGAATCTGAATAAAAATTATTCATGAAATCATTATTAGATAACTAACTATATTTGGCACCCTTATTTCGAATACTGGTGGCGATCTAGCATAAAATAAATTTAGGGGCTCCAAGAAAATTGTGTGCCTCCTTTTAGTCATTTACAAGTCTAAGTTAAAAAAAATCCATAGAACAACTATATAGAAATATTTTATGAAACACTTGAAATAATGAAATATATTTATATAGTATTTTATTACATTTATTAAATATAATATTTTATTTAATTCCATATAATATATCTATTAATTTAACGCCTTATTTTTGTGGGGGTGGGATTGGGGGGAGCGGGAAGTGGACGCGAGCCCACTATGCCTACAACTAAAAACGTGGTATCGTCCGTCAACAAAAAAGAAGCGATGCCAACATTAATTCTTGTAATTAGGTCAGATGTTCAACTGCTGCGACAACATCAACAACAGCAATTGCTGCAAGAACAGGAACAGCAACTGCTGCACACCGGGAACCAGCAACTACTTCAACAAAAACAGCAGCAGGAACAGCTGCAACAATAGGAACTTCGGCTGCATCAAGAACAACAACAGGAACTGCTGCAAGAACAGCAACTGCTACAACAAGAACAGCAACAAGTTAGTCTTAAAGTTGTTTTATATTAAAAGTTCTGTGTGAACTGTATAATCTTATTCAACACGGCTTGTTGCCAAGTTGTTGGAGAAGTGATTGACTTTGAAAAGACCTAGGTTCGATTTCCATGTCGCTAATTTGCTGCACCCTTTAAAAAAGCTAAAATTAAATTAACAGCAGCATCTGCACTTTTAAGGCAGCTGTTGTTTTAAATTTTAAAATTAGTTGTAATAAAATAATTTTCTTGATCAAAAAATTGGCAAATATTTTCTTTGTGTGTTTACTATGTATTTAATGTTTAATTTTTTTACCGTTATAGAAACTAGGACGGTCTTTCTGCGAGACGTTCTAAAAAGGAAACGAGATGATATTGAAGATGAAACTGATGGCCCAGAAACCAGTAAGTCTAACTTTTATTTCCTTCTAATATTCTAAATGGATGAAACGAATCATCAATTTGTGTAATTTAAGAATTTTATAATTAATGACTAATTTCTTTAGATTTGTAACAATACTTAATTTGAGAGTCGCAGTCAAATCTAAAATTAACTCTGAGTTAACTCTGATCTGAACTCGTTTAGAATTAATTAACTCGAGAATTAAATCTAACTTGCTTTTATTGCTTAAAATGTATTGCTTTCAATTTTTTCTTGATGTGTTTATTGTTTACATTTTTTTCTATCGAATGGGTTTTTAATAAAAAAAAGTTTTTATTTCAATCCAGGGTTAATTGTTACTCTCTGTTCACGTAATTCACTATAGTGAGTTGCGCCAACAGAGACTTGCAGCTAAATCTAGTTGATTACCTGCTTATCTTGCACTATTCAATAACAGGTTAAAAAACTACAGTATTAAATATTACAATATTATTTTAATAGTTGGTGAAATTCTACTTACCGTTAAAATTTAGAATTTAAAAATTCAGAAACCGCTGAAGAGTTGATTATTTTATATATTTATTATGTTCGATGGTTTTTGTGTTTATGTGACGATCAACAAAGAAATAACAAGACAAATAAAAAGTTGTTTGTTAACTTCTGGTTAATTGGCTAATTCGTTCATGTTGGTAAGAAAAAAAGAAAGATGACGAGACCAGAAAGAATCGATGAGGAAGAATTAGAGGGGAGAGACAGAGGAGAAGGGAGTGAGTGTGAGGAGGGAGAAAGGCTGAAAGGATGGGATGGTGGGATTGAAGAGGAACTTCATGGAAGGGCAGCTGAGGAGAGATCTTAGAAGCGACGTGTGAGAAGGAGAAGACAAATTGAGGATAAAATTTATGACCTTTTAAAAAACAGTCGAACTTTTAATCCTGTCCATGAAATTGAGCTGCCCAGGGATGATCAGAGACTGAGAGACTCTGCTAAAGATATCTGCGATCAGCTGAGACTCTTTGATGCAGTCATCAAACACAATGAGCAATGCTGACTCGTTTACTACTGTTTAGTTGGAATTGGAATAAGATCAGGAAGATGAGGAAGTTTACTGGAGAGGCAGGAGAGAGGGAGCTTGATACTATGCTGAGGAATACCTTTGGTGAGATCCCTCGTGGTTTTTCAAAATCAAACCGGAAATTTTTGTCTCTCTGTACCAATGTTCAAAGATTTATCGATAGTTGAACAATGTCACTTTACCTTACAGTGTAATCAAGAACAAAGGAATGAAGAAGATCATGCGACTCGTGGAGGAGCATGATCCAGACTTTTGGAAAGAGGAATTGTAATGATATCTTCCATTATAATTCTTTGATTCAGAAGTCTTCACTTCCAGATGCCTGTGTTGTTGACTAGCTGTGAGGTAGTGGGACATTGTTAAGTTTTTGAGCATTTGTATGGGGGAACGAAGAGTTCTCTTGTTTGGTTTTGTTGTTCATGTTGGAGCCACTGAACGTATTTCCAGCAGACATTAGAGTTGCCTTCCTTTCTGTCTTCTGTCAACTTCTTTGATCTTGTTTAAGTTCTTGCCTTCAAGGTGGTAGTTGAGATGTGCTTTGCTTTCAGTGTTTGATGTTTGCATCAAGATGGTGAACTGGTCTTGGATATTCTTCAATTGAATCTTCAGTCTTTTGATCATCCATCCCCCTCCATTTTGTTATCCCATCCCCCTTCCACTATTTTTTTGCCTACCTTTATCTTTTATCATTTTTCATTTCCATTTTTTTTAGTTTTATAACTTTCTTCTTCTTTTCACTCGTCTCTGTCCATTGGGAACGTTTGGTTTTTGTTGGGGTTTTCACTTTTTTACACAAATATAAAAAAGCTACGGCCACTGCTTATATATATGATGAAAATGAATAATACCTATCATTAATATCTATCAGTGTTAAAATTAATATAATTATTATCATTAATATTTATTTTTTTACGCAGATTTTGTCAACTAATTTTTGTTTCAGTATTGTTTATTATTATTATTGGATACTTTGAAATTTGTATACTTCTACATATTTTTCCAATATTTTTAGTTTGTGTTAACATTAAGCAAGAAATAGGATGATAATTAAATGATTAATTGATTTAATACTTGATTTTGTAAAGTGGCTGGTAATGTTATTATAAATTATACAGTCGTGTCACTGTTTATTATTATACTATAAGATCTATTGTTTCAATGGTTCTTTTATCTTTTTGTGCTGATTTGATGTTAAGAAATAAACTAGATTAGATTGTGTGTATCAAAATCTGTCTTTCCCTTTCTCATGCTTCAGTATACTGTTTTATTTTATGACTGTAACTTTTTATTAACTTTGGATTGGAATATTTATAAAATGATTACTGTTTGCAATAATTGAATTTGCATTCAATTTTGTTTGGATATATATTTAAAGAAAAGCCCCGATGCGGCCTTTTCTATAAATAGATGTAGCCATTGACTATAGGATTGTCTCTTACATTTTATAACTCGTCGTTCTGCCACGTGAATAATACAAGCATTCATTGTTCGCTTATTACAATGGCCTGCTGGGTAGATAGCATTATACGCTTGTGAGCGGGGTTCTAGAGACTATAGTGCTTGGAACTTCAATAGATATTGTTGATAAATTTGTAGAGCCGACGTCTGACATTGATTGGTCGTTGTGACTTTCAATCAGAATTCATTGATTGCAAACATTTGAATATTGCCAAGAAATTGGCCTAGATAATAATTTCTTTAAGTTATAATAGTCAGTTTGTAAAATTATTTATTATAACTTAGGTTTTCTAAGTAATAATAGTTATTTCATATAATTAGTTTTAATAAGTTGTTATTATAACTTGTAAGTTTATAAGTTTTAGTAACTAGTAATAGTAGTGATAGTATATATGGGCATAACACTTGCAAACGTTAACAGTTATAAAATGTAAAAGTCTATCATTATAAATTATTCATCGAAACGTTTTCTCATGAATTAGAGATGCAAACAATAAAGCGTAATCAAACAAGCATTGCAATACAATACGTAACAAAATATCTTCTTCAATTTAAACACTAAATATACATTTTATCAAAAGTTAAAATACACTTTCGTTTATGTTGTTATTATTAATAGAATATTCACGAAAACGATCTAATCATTACTTTTAAAACCTTGGTTTTAATTGACAAACGATGGAAAATTCTTAATGAGAATAAAATTGCATTATCTTTAACATATTTCTAATAAAATGTATAAATTCTAATTTATCAATGCAAAGTAAGAAATGCTGATAATTTTGTTCCTGGAGTGTTTGATTGCAGCCCACGATTGTTTGTTGCAGCTTTATTTTACAATACAGAAGGTGTCGATCATTTATTGCATATATTGCAAATAGCTGAAATATACAACAAAAATATACATTTTAATACATATGAAGATACAATCAATATTTTATCTGTTGCTAACATTTATTTCTTAAATATCTTATCATTCATTATGATACAACTATTAATATTTGTATGACTGAGCCCATTTGTATGTACATACTATATAGTATGATTCACTTCGGCAACACTGAAGTGAATCATGTTATATACATACATACGCATGGACTAGTTATAAGTGTACATGTCCGCATAGACATACTAATATTATGATATTAGTATGACATACTAATATTATGATTAGTCAGTTATTGATAATTTTACTATATGCCTATATACAACAACGAATACTACTTCTTTAGATGTACAATATTACCACTAATACTTGCATTTTATAACTTAGCTAATCCACTTTTTCATGTAGCAGCTGTGACTGCCAAGATGGCATTTGTTCTAGTTCGCTAGGTGTTAGTTTGTCATCTAATCTCTGTTTCAGTTTCTCTTCAAATCTTGCACCCAGATCATTTTGATCAACTCGTGATTGATCGAAATCTGCCTTCATTGAGTCTACACGTCTCAGTAGCTCGAGTCGCTTGAGAAATTCTTCCTTCCAGTTGTGTGGTAGCTTTTGCAGCTTTTCGTATTGTAAAGGATTATCGTCGGAGTTTATCTGGGCAATAATTATTAAGACGGTACATTATGCGATGTATATTAGTTTTAAAATACTAAATTATAAGAAGTTTTAGGAAGTTTTGATCATAAGTTGCAGAATTTTAAACAATCTTCTCATGATTGATCGTCGAAAATTAATTTATAAATATTATAAATTGTGTCAATAACTAAATCAATCAATCAGTAAATAAGTAAAACAATAAATAAGATACAAATTGTATTTATTTAGGATTCTTTTAAAATATGATATCCAGGGTTCAGGATTTCATTTCAATTATGCATGTATCAAATTTTTGTTTTAATGTTCCTTTCAGGGACTTTATCAATAGAAAATTCTTGTTCAAAAATGTGTATACACAAAAACATAAATAAAATGCTATTCATAATATGTGAATTATTTGAAAGATTTAAGGTAGGCCTTTATTAAAAAAAGATTGATTAGCAATATATTTGATGTCTTGGACATCGTCCTTCGTCGGCTAAACACAGTTAAACTTTAAGAGTAAGATTAATCAAAAAATTAAGCCAATATTAATTTAGAGTTTCAGTTCATTTACTAACGCATTATAGCACAATATCGAGATAATGGACGGCTATGATATAGTAACCGATTTAATAGCAGTTAATGAATCATTGAATTTATGAAGATTTGTCACAAAGAAAAACTTATATTTATTATTTCATGAGCCTATTAACACGATGATATTATTAGGATTAAGAATTTATTTGGTAGCTTCATACCCGTTTCGCTTCAATCTGTTTCATTTCATATCGACGAAGCTGAAACAGTACAAACAAATCATTGCTTCATAATTTGAAAATCTCCACATTTATGACTTCAAATTGGTTATTTTACTCAAAACCTGCCAAGACTAATTTAGAAGATTAATTCATAAGAAATCCTCGTTAATAGTATACAGCAGTATAGCAGTAGAATAGTAGAATAAATTTATTCCTTTGGTGAAATTATGAAAGAAATGCAAATTGTTTGTAAAAATATGGTAGTAAAATACAAAAATACGGAAAATATCATGAAAATTTCGTCTGTTATGACATTACGCTATATTCCTTGTAAAATTCAAGAAAAAATCGAAAGATTTCTAAAGTAATAAATAACATATAAAATAGAGAATAAATTCAGAATAGCTCTTACCCGTCCAGGACAATTCTGCATCGAAAAAAAGACAACAAAATCAGTATTAGTAACAGCCAGAGTAATTAGTCAAACTTAATCAATAGTTATTAGAATATTTAGATGTAAATAATATAATCTACATTATTCAAATCCAAGAAAAAAAGATACATATTAAATGACATCTTAATCAATTTTCTTCACAATGTATGTATTAAATTTAAATCAAAAGCATAGCATATGACGCTAACATTATATTAAATGTAATAAGCTTAATATGATTATTAAAATACCACGTTCTCCTATAAAATGTAACAAATTGAGATAAGTAAGTTTTTTTTCAAATTTGAAGTAAAAACTCAATAGACTTTAATAGCGAAGCAATTGATTGTAGGTTGATCCTGTTCTCTGGCATTGTATATTTGTAGATTTACATCCATGTTTATCAAAGTAAGCATACGAGCAAAAACTGAGTAAAATTTAGGAAACGTATTATATAAAAGCCTGCTGCATAATACAAGACTGCTGAATTAGACTGTAAATGCTTTTAGGAACGTACATTTCAATAATGTTCTGACAGAATCAGGAAGCATTTTAGTCAAATACTAAAAACTTTCTCCGTAAACGGTTGTAAATTTACCCACAGGCATGAAATTTATGCTTCGAGATGTTCGAAAGAGGATATAGTTAATAAATTTAGTGTCATTTAATCGGATAAATTTCACGCTTGGAGAAAGCAGTCAATTATGTGCTGTTTTGTTCTAGGATAATAAGTACTAAAGATTTTATCTAATAGGAGGCGTTTATGTAGCCTAAAAAATATGACGTTATGATAACAAACCAAAATCGAAATTCAACAACAAGGACTAATAAAACTCAATATGGATTCAAATTGTAATAGCCACAAAATCACCAATAACAGAGCATAACAACGCATAATATTTTAAACAACGCATAATATTTTAACCTAATTCAAGTTCATTGAACTTAATGACGAATGGATAACATATCAACTGATGGAAAATATAAAATAAATCATTAATAAATCTTCATTACTTCATATAATAGAATAATGAAAGCAATTTTGTAATTCTAAGCGAAACCGGATTGAATAAGTCTAGAGATGTTTAGATAGATTAGACTTTAGAGTAATCGAGTATAACAAAATAAGAACTGAACAAGATGAATTATTAAGTTTAATAATAAATCAAATTTACTATGACGCAAAAAATTTAATGATAAATAGAAAAAACTATCAAATCAATTTGTCTGAATTTAATGCATTCACTTCTCTTATTAAAACATCAAGCTATAATAAATATAAACATTGAAGAGACCGTACAGAACATAATGTGAATTTTTGTAAATTATTTATATCTATAATTGTAACTGCAAATTAATTCATTCATTTTTCTACAATAATATAGGCCTAATACTACAATTATAAACACTGCGGAACTTAAATTAAAAAAACTGAACTCAAACAACAAAAACTAATCTAATAATTTTAATCAAGCAAAGTAGAATAATTCATGCAACAATTTGTCATAAAAATTAAAACGATCTCCACTAAGCGAAGATGAAACAAATTAACTTACTCTCGGATGAAGCTAAAACAAAGTCAATCAATCATTTTATTATGAAGATATTCGCTTAAATTAGGAATCAAAATACAAATATATTTTATGTATTATAATTAGGGCGATTTTTTCTTTGACTTAAAAACTTCAAATTTTGACTTTATTTTGACCTATTAATAAGTTATTATTTAGTAAGTTATAACTTATAAACTTATTATTAGTAGTCATAATAAAAATAACT
>JAQIXG010001513.1:0-21704 GCA_034700105.1 Oconnorella tubifera
CGGGGGAATGCAGCGGCAGTGCTGGGAACTTTTGGGACAGTTTCCCAAGACACTTTTTAACTTTTAAATGTGTAAATCTCTGAATGTGCTTGTGCAAACTATTAACTCTCTGTGTACTGTAAATTAATAGTAGATACTATCTTTATATTTCTTCAGCTGTGTATTTATTCTATATTTATTTTATGATGTAAATTTGCATTGCTATATTTTGTTAATGTTATATTGGTATATAATTGTTGAATATACCGATATGTAGGCAACATGTATCAACGTTTTAAAAAACTGTGCAACTTGTTTAATTATGCTCTGTGTGTATAATAACTATCTTTTATCGTATATTTTAATTTTTATCTAATTTATTTTCTTCAGTTACTTTTTTCTCTTATGTCATCTATTCGCTATAATTTGTTTGATGAAAAAATGTTTGCATTGTTAATTATGATTATTAAAAAAAATTAACAAATTCAATTATATTGGTTTTTATTCGTTTTTTTCTGGTTGTTTTCTTCAGTCGATCCAGATCCTGGGTGGCATGGGTTATGTAGAAGATATGCCCGCAGAGAGGCATTACAGAGATGCCCGTATTACTGAGATATATGAGGGCACAAGTGAAGTCATGAGGCTGGTCATTGCATCTAATCTGCTTAAAGAACGGGGCATTGCTTAGTGGGACATGGATGGGGCATAGATTAGTAGGGCATATATTGGGCATAGATATATGGGGCATAGCTTAGTGGGGCATATATAGGGCATAGATATGGGGCATAACTTAGTGGGTCATATATGGGGCATAGATTAGAATGGCATATATGGGGCATAGCTTAGTGGAGCATATATGGGGCATAGATTAGAATGGCATATATGGGGCATAGCTTAGTGGGGCATAGCATAGTGGAGAGGCAGATGGACTGGTATATGATACTATTTTATTTGATAATATTTAATATGATCATATTTTATTTTATTTGTTTATTTAACGTTATATTATTATAATCATGATAAATGTCAATCAGTAAGATTGTAAATAATGAGCATTCCTTTCTGAATGAAAATGCATAGAATTTTTTATACTTCGCATTGACCCCCCTGCCCCCCCCCCTTCATTCCCAAATAAAAATTATTTCATTATAAAATTACAAAATGAATAGTTCAGTCGAGACTTTACCGCATAATTTCAGATGTTTTAAAATTCTTTCAAATCATTGTCTATTGAAAAAGTATTGAAGAATGCAGCGATTTCATTTTTTTCAATTAGATTATTAGACAGCGTTAAATATTTGTTTCTAAAACTGCAAGTTTTAAGTATATTGCATATCGTGCTTTGCATAATTTTGTTTAATACTGTATTTATATTATTAACATTGTATAACTATGCAATCAATTATGTATATAATATATGTTTAAACGTATTTTTGTAACAATTAACAATCAATTAATGAGAAAGATATTGCAATGATAATATAACACGTAATCATGTTATAATTTTACTTAATAAATTTCTTTCATAGAAATCTTTTAATAAATATTTACAATATAATCACAATTTTGATTCTGGCAATTATTATATTCCATTAGGGTTAGGGTTATATCTAGTACCAGAGCCATTTATAAACTTTCAAAAACACCGTTTTTCTATAAACTAGGATTCATCTTTAGAATTTTTTTCCTTATCAAAAGTTTCTATTTTTAATAAATCCTGACCCAGCCCCCCCTCAGAAATCCCCTGGTTTCCCCCCTGATCACTCCCTCCCTCAGTAGTCCTCTGCTGGTTTCTCCCCTGATCACTCCCTCCCTCAGTAGTCCTCTGCTGGTTTCCCCCCTGATCGCTCCCTCCCTCAGTAGTCCCATGCTGGTTTCCCCCCTGATCATTACAATGTTGCCGTATACAAGAATCAGACGCTGGTCTCCCCACATCTATCTCTATCCCAGAGTCCCCCCGCGTCCCAACAATTGTGTCCTCAAAATCCGACAGTCTTGATAAAGTTCTTTCTAACCCAGACAACCTTGACTCTGCGGATGAAGGACTCAAACTCCAGTCCCTTGGTCCCCAGTCATTGGTCTGGGAATCACTTGGGAGACAAAGTTCAGATGTTCTCCAGGTTGGACTGAGTACTTCATGTGCACTTTTGGCCTCCACTTCTTCACAAAGTTGAAGACCACTGTTTGAAATAGATGCAAGATCTTGCGATAAATTATCGCAAAAAATATTTTTAGTAGTTTTTACATCTACTTCAATAGGATTTCTTTCTGGATAAATAGGATTAGTAATAAAACTATCATCGCGGCTCATAAATATAGGTTTTGTTTTTTCGTGCGTTTTTGGTTTACTCGTGGATTTTATCGATTCGAAACATTTGAGAACAGATTCTATACGAAGTAGATTCACCCCTGAAGGTATTTCAACTTCTTTCTTTAGATTTTCATTTGTCTTATTTCCACTTACGTAAACATTCGGATAAAAATTATGAACAACTTGTGGCAGGGGTGGGACGCTGTTGAAACGATTTCGATTACAAGTTCGTTTTAGTAGTTCTGAATCGACTGAAGTGGATTTTTGAAGTCTATGTTTTTTATTATCAGCTAGTTTATTTCTTTGGGATGTATCCTGGTAATGAACTGTATCACTCGTGTCTATGTGAAGATGTGTGAGGATGGCTTTAACATCACGTGAGACTTGTGAGAGATCACGTGAAAGTTGACTTATGTGAATATCAACACGTTGGAGGGAAAGTTTTGTGAGTGATATTTCTTGATGTACGTCTGAGAGACTTAATGCTGGTTCTTTTTTCCAAGATGGCTTTTTTGTATTTACACTACCTGCAAAAATGTAAACATTGGTAAACATAAGACTAAAATTGGATATTATATTACCATAGTATATAGTATATAATCTTGGCCGAAAAATTATTATACTAATATTACTAATAATTATTAAACTATAATCTATTGTAATGTCCACACTATCTTAATGATTAATGTGCCTATTAATGTAGTATATACTACATCAGAAAGCTGCCATTATCCGCTAAAATAATGCCAAATTATAATAATTTCAAAATCTTTGGACACCAAACATTTTATCAAATATTTTATTTCTGTACCTTTTGCTGCAGGATCCTGTGCGCAGCCATTTAGACGACTTGGATGACTGGCAGAAGACGTTAAGTTCTGACTTTTGATTGGCAGGCCTATCTTAATGGAGCGCCCCCTTGCTATACGTTTGCAGCCCTGTGATTGGTCAGGCCGGATTTCATGTACACTGGTGTCTGGGGATATTATCTCATTGTCAAGTTTTCTGTGAAAGTAAAATCTTATAACTTTATTAATTCAGTGGCGGATATAGAAAAAGGGACCATGCAGGGGGGGGACCGATCCACCCTCCCCCATAAAGAAACTAGATACATCCTTTAGTACAAAAATTTAGTACTAAAATTTAGTACAAAGATTTAGTACTAAAGGAAATTTAGTACTATAAGTCATTTTTAGTACAAAAATTCATAAATACCATCATTCTGAAACTGAACTTTTTAGTAATTAAATATTCCTATAAATATAATGAATAGCCGTAAATTGAACATAATTTATTCACCTGGAAGATAGTTCATCTGATGATTCTGATCTTCCCAGATTTGCTCCAAGCTCTCCACCTTCATCCTTTTCCCTTCCCACCAACACCTCCTCCTTCCCCTCGTCCTCCCTCTCTTCCTTCTCTCCCTCCTTGCTCACCATCATCAGGTCTGTCTCATTCTGTTCCTCATCAATATTCTCCACATCGAAGGAAAGTTTCCGTAAGGTCACAGCTGGTATTTCCATATCATCAGGGTCAATGTACCCATCACGGAGGTTAAAGGTCAGGTCATGGGTCAAGTCATTGGTGAACTTTGATGCAAACTCTGGATAGGTGTCAAGGACAAAGATGAGACCAATGAGAGGGATGCATTGCATGTCACAGTATGTCAAGGACTTCACGTCACAGGTGGACTTGATGACAGCTTCAGTGAATCCTAGGTCTGTGCCAAATAGATCTCCTTTACCTGAAAGAAAAACTCAGTTTGTTTATTATTTAACTATATTTTAGTAAAATATTGTGTGAAAGCTAAAACTGTTAGATTACAATATTTAACTTTATTTGGTTATTTAAGCCAAATATATTACATAAAATGCAATTTTAGACTAAAATTGCATTTTATGTAATATTCTTGGCTTCAGAAAAATAGATGTCTAACTTTACACATTTATAATATAATACATAAATTGAAATTTTACTATCTATATAAAAATAAATAAAATTAATACTAATAATAATATTATAATAATAATACTTTAAATAAGGGGTCAATTAAATAAATATTTTAATTCTATACTTGTAAATATTACTTATCAGATTAGTTAGACTAACCTAGTATAGCTACAACAATGTCATCTTTAAGTACTTCCAATGAACCGCTACAAACACAAAAGATATATCCAATAGCATCTGCCTTATGTACAACAAACTCTCCGGGAGCACAAAACAGCGGCCTAATGAGCATGGCTAGGGCCTTGAGGCATCCCTGACTGGCATCATCAAAGAGAGGAAGGCTGAGGACCTCGCGATACAGATGGATGGCGATGTCTCCTTGCATTGCAATGGGAAAGTCTTTCAGAACCTGATGGAGCAGCAAAACAAATGACAAGTTACCTCATGTTGTAGACATATCTGGAGCCAAATGTGAAATAATGTGAGATTTAACGAACATTTTGTCTTAAATATTATATGTCCCTATTCTTACTAATATTGTCCCAAAAATGAGGCATAATTTCTAATAATAAATACCAAATTCTACTGCAATATGGCTTCATGAAATATGTTCAAACAGCAAGTATTCTACCTCCTTTGTATTCAATCCCCCAGTGAATGACCATGCAGTTTGAAAGTATTCCTGCATCCTTCTTTTGAGTGCACCAGGAATATGATGAGTCCTGTAGAAGTCCTTTAAATCGTTTGTTTTTGTTTGATAGATGGCGCGCCTGGCGTACATTCGTTGGATGATTGCGGTGACGTTACCAAACACTAGCGCGTGCATTAGTGCTGTGATGGAATGGAGAAACAGAAAATATAAACGCAGACAAACACTGCAGTATGACCAATTAGTAATTCTGATTAAATTAACTTTTAATAGTTTTAAAATTCGACATATTCAATGAAATAGCCACTATCTTGAAAATATGGCTGCCATCTTGAACAAAATGGCTGCCATCTTAAACAAATGGCAGCATTTGGAACAAAATGGCACCCTGAATAAATGACTATCCACAACATAATAACAGGTAAAACAATCAAAAGATATACAGGCAACACAAATATTTTAGCCATAAAAAGATGTATCAATATTTAAATTAATTTGAAATTTAAATTATTTCTAAACCTTTCACTCACCTCCTATGAGCATTGCGATGACAGAGAAAATCTTTTCTGCGTTTGTTGTTGGCGCAATGTTACCGAACCCAACCGACGTAAGACTTGTACACATGAAGTAAAGAGAAGATATATAGGAGGAGGAGCCTAGAGAATCTAGTGATTTGTTTAGGATTGGTATCTCTAGCACTTCTGACAGCTGACTTAACCATCCTTTGACAAAGTATTATACAGTTGTGAAACTATAGCTGAGATAATTAATTAACCCTTAATTTGTTCTTTATTTACTCTTTATTTATTAATTTACTCTTTAGTTGACTGTTAATTTTGTTCATTGTTTTGACAATTTTGATTGAAAATTGATTTATAGCTTAGTAACCAAAACATTCTTCATCCTGTCTCTAAGTTTTCTCTATGTATTTTGATATTTATATAATTAAAGCATTTCTTTCAAATGTATTTTCTGCTAATATTTGTCCAATAACTGAATAATGAATGGTGCTAATGAACCAATAGAATCCCTATATTATATTTCCAGACTGATTTATAGCACCCAACACTTTAATTGTTTCAATTAATTAACTAATTGTTATTTCACTGCACTTACCCACTGTCCAGTTTTCAGCATTATTCTCAATCTCAGACTTGCCGATAAAGAACCAGGCACAAGCCAGCCAATGAGCGAGCACCGTGAATGTAGCCATTAATAATGTCAGGACCATGTAGCTGTACTGTGAGTAGCGGTCTAACTTCTGCAAGAGACGAGCCAATCGCAGCAGTCGAGCCACTTTGAGCAAATGAATCAAGGCACCCTATTGGTTCAACAGACAAATGAATCAAAGCATCCTATTGGTTCAAAAAACAAATGGATCTGGGCACCTTTTTGGTTCAACAGACAAATGAATTAAAGCATCCTATTGGCCAATAAACAAATGAATCAAGGCACCCTATTGGTTCAAAAACCAATCAAGGCATCCTATTGGTTCAAGAAACAAATGAATCAAGGCATCCTATTGGTTCAAGAAACAAATGTATCAAGGCACCCTATTGGTTCAAAAAACAATTAGGGGGGCGGGGTTAAGGGGCTACAGCCCCCATGTAAAGGTAAAAAAATTCTGATAAAAATTGACATTTATTGACAATATCTTACTGTATCAACACGAAATGCATAGAGCAAGTCAAACGGTATAGCAGCTAGCAGATCCAAGAGGAACCAGCCCTTGATATATCGTATAGCGATAGGTTTCAATTGATACACTACTTGACCACTTCTGCTTAAGTAGGTTGTGCGGAAGTTTAAAAATATGTCTGAAACAAAATGATATTATAAAACAATCGTTGTAAAGTTAATTTTCCTCCCCCCCCCCTCCCAAAAAAAGTTAGTTTTCAAAAAAATAAAATAAGATAATAAAAAGACCAAAGTTCACTAACCTACAATGAAAAGTAATTCAACGATGACGTCACTAACAATGGACGTCTTCTCGCTCTGCTGTTCTTGGTTCATAAAGGCCGCGTTATAAGGCACCATGATGGCTATGTAGAAGGTACAGAAGAGAATCAACCAATCCCAAGCGATCTTAAATATCCCATAATGTAATAGAATGAACTTTGACCTCTTTAATTCTTGAACTTTACACTGAGCTAGATTGTTAGCGGAGAGGCCTAGGTTGTTGATCTGTTTATAAAAAAAAAAATTCTTGCAATTTGAGTGGTGGCCATCTTGAAACAAGATGGCGACTACTTGAGTTGAGCAGGCGCCATCTTGATTATTGAACACAATGAAGAAACAGAATGAATGTTATGTTAAATAATAGGTTAGTTAACAGTAATAATAATAAAATAATAATAATAATACTTAAATCAACAAATATGGCAATTAATATATATTACATTTGCAATATCTGAAAGTACACCAACATAAATTGCTACAAATAATAAAATCTCACATGATTTAGTTGGAGTCTATTGCAATTCTGTTTCTCATAAGATCCTGGAGAAAGTTGATAAAGACTTTCTTGACTCGCTATTCTCTCGTAATCATACCCACCCTCTTGCTCGTCCCCCGTGGGGTCTTCAAGAAGGGTATCAAGTCTATCTACACCTCCCCTCTCCAGTAGGCGAAACGTTTCAAACCTTTTTCCATTCGCTCTTGGTCTTTTTAAAGCGAGGCGACTATTCGCTTCTGTTATTATAAAATAATTATTTTTGTTTAAATTCATTCCGCGGCCGATGGCGAAAATCATAAACAAAACTTGGTAAAGAGTATTAGGCCTAAAAATTACAGTCTAACTACTGTAATTAAATTAATTACAATAACGAAGCTTGTAATGACTATAAATCAAACTGTAAAAAGTGTATTTGCCTAAAGTAAATAATACACAAAGTTAACATAAAAATATACATAAAATTGTGAATTTTACATGGTCAAATTTTATACAAAATACAAAAATTCAATTTTTATGGTTGGACAAGATACTAACGTTAAAGGAATATATCACAAAGCGGAAAAATCTGTATTTTATTGCATAAAATAACCTGTGTAATGATTAAACGATTGATTCAAAGATGAATCATCTTGATCAGGAGTAGTGCAGTCAGTAATGTCTTTATGTGAGATTAAAAACAGCACAACGTGACCCTTCTCATTCTTTATAGGTACAACATCAACCAGACATAATATAGGCAAACCTGTTCAAAATAAACAATGAAATATCTCTAACTCTTCTTCTTCATCAAATATTTGTTAAAATACACCCTCCACAGCCCCTCCCCATCAACAATCTCAAAACTACACTTTTAAGTGTATGTATTTTAACAGGGGCGGACTGGCCTGATGAGGGACTGAGGGACCCCTCAGTGGGCCCGCCCCACTCTGTGGGCCTCATGGGCCCCCTGGGTAAGGCAAAAAAGGAGAAAAAAATTTAATTTGAATGAAGAGCCGGATTAAACTTTTAGGGGCCTTGTGCCAATAAATTTGGATATCTTAAATATTCAATGCTCAAAGATTACAATTTATGAAACTTTCTCTTCTATAGATTTCAGATCAATTGGACAAGTGATAATCGAGGAAATGAAAAAAATTGAATTAAAATAATGATTATTTGTTTAAAAGAAAAAATTAGTCTTTAGTGAACTGCATCCAATGTAGATTCGTACTGAATCTATGATCACATGCTTTCAATTCTCGTACACTGTATATCTTTAGAGTTAAATTTATCAATCTTACGCTAAACGTGAATAAAAATTTAATAATAAATTGTACAATTGTATTGCTTATAAATGCTTGCAATATTGTGGTATTTTTGGTTGAGAAAGTAACTATACCTGCTACGTCATAATGGCGCTAATTATGCAGCGAGTAAAGATAGAACTAAACAATAAATTAGTTATGCATCTAATCGCTACGTCATAGTGGCGCTAATTTACACCGAGTAAAACGGAAACAAATCAATGAACTATTGTTTTGTTTCAGTTTATTCAACATCTAATCGCTACGTCATAAATTATATTTGTTTTAAACTGATAAACCTACTGATAAGGTTCGTCATTTTTCAGTTGTATCTTTTTCAATTTTTAGGGCCCACTAAATCTGGGAGCTGCGGCAGAGTTGGCACTGGGCATAATGCGGCCCCGTTTGAACTGTAAAAATGTGAAATTTTACCATTTGAGATCAGGCTAAAACAAGAAACTATAATTAATGCAAAGTTTGCACTGGGGGGGGGGGCGGGGTATAAGTTTTCATCTGGTTATATTTTGGTGGGCACCAACTGAAAATTTCCTCAATGGGTCTTTGGCCAGTCCGCCACTGATTTTTAATTTATATAGGTAAATTTTATATTAATTTAATTTTAATCGTCAAAATACGTCACAAGACGCCATATTGTTTGTTTACAATTGGCGCCATATTGTTTCGTCTAAAATCTAATTGGTCCAAATTCGCGCTAAAATAATACAATATTTAATCAGATTTCTTCCTTACTTCGATGCAACTAAATTTCAATGAAATTAGCTGATTTGAGAGTTGAGATCATTGAAACATTATAATAATGATAATACCAGGTCTATGTGTGAATAGACCAGCAAGGGGCCAAAGATTTAATGGTAAATCGATGAGGATTTTACTTGAAACGAAATTTTGATAGAGTTACATGCAGGCTTAAAGTATACTATGGGCTTGTAGTATGATAAATGACTCTAGCTCAGTAACAAGGCATGTTGAAACTTGATAGAACTATAATATCATTTAAACAAAATCATTTTTGATTTAATACCCAGCTGCGTGATGATGTCGCTATTTTGGAAAACTGAATGTTTAATTTTGAGAATCTTGTTGTTTAGTGTTGATTAATGGGTGATAGATTTCAAATGAAGAAATAATTACTTTTTGAGTTCGATTATATCTGTCATTATAAATATATGAAAGAAAGATATAAAAGCATTGAATTAAGATAACCAATACTGACATAAACTGGATCCAGGGTTATTGAAGTATATTTGATTTATTATGACGAGCACAAAATATTCATTCTATACTACATGTATATCGAATCTGCAGTCAATCAAGAAAGAAGTGAAGATTAATTAGTAAAAAGATAAATAAAAATGATGTGGATCATGTAATCACTCATCGTTTGGTTCTAAGATCTGTCCAATTCATAGTATTAACTTAATTTTAAGACTCGTGGTTATTTATCATTAATGTTGCATAAATTGCTTGTCAATAATTTAAACTTTTTGTGTTGATGTGACCTTAAGCAATAAACTTACAAAGATCGTTAGATTACCTCTAGATAAATATAATTATGTAACTATTTTAATTTTATTATGTTATTAAATAAATATAGCTATATAATTATTAAACAATAATGTTATTAAAATATTAAAAATATAATATAATTATTAGAATTATCCATTTTGCAGGATTACCGCTAGGCCTATTTAATTTAAGCTGTAGAGTTTGTTCAAATATAAGTTATAAAATTTAATAAATTAAGTTTAGTCAAATATTTGGAATTGTTGTTGATATGAAAGAAAAATATTTAATTGAAATTTACCGGTTTTAGTGAAGAGAATGAGTTCAGTTTTAAGTTCCCTGTGTCTAACAAGTGCGCTTTCCAGTCGCTCTATTTCATCTCTGCAGGTGGATGAACCGTAGAGGAACCTACAGGCGCAGTGCTTGGACATCACCTGAAATATACCATAATGCATTTCTGAATGATATACAAAGTTAAGTTGAAGCATTAAATTAAGCTTAATCAATGAAGCTTAACGTCTGTGTTTAACCGTCGAGGGACGAGGGATAATGTCTTAGACGTTCCTCAGTATCAGTCAAGACCATACATGCTCCACCCAAGCAGTGAGGACAAACCATCAACTGAGAGAGGAAAATATTCAGCTGAGAGAATCAGTCAAAAACAGAAAAATCTAAGCTGATCTGCACTATAATATATAGGAGTATATGATAATTATTAATTTAGCATCGTTTTTTATTCATGGTTGATTTAGACCTGTGCCCTGGCATAGCCTGTCAGTTCACAGAATCCATCCGAGCAGTAGACTATGGGATATCCCTGGAGCTGGGAATTACCCAAAACAAAATTGCTGTCTGAAAGATAACAGCATATAATATTGTATATATTTATTTATTTATACAAATAACAGTATACATACTGTATAATATATCTATATATTTTTAAAAAGTAATTAACATATATCAATAGTACTGTCGTGTGATTGTGTGGTGCTACGGTCTCAAAAGTAAACAAAACTATAATTCTAATGGACTTTATGGTCTTTCCTTTGAAGTGCCTGCTTAACTGATCTCCTGTGAAGTCCGGGTTTTGATCTTTTTGATCTCATTTCATCGTTGAGGCCGTAGCGTCCCAACCCATTGAACCATACAAAGACCGTATCGACCTTGTCGGGGGGAGGGGGGGGGGGGTTGGTAACGTGGGGTGGGCGGGGGGGGGTCATCTCATTTTCTCAAAATGTAATGGAAGAAATTTGAATTTGATTTTTCTATTTCAGTGTAAGTTAAAATCCAAATTTATCTTATTTCAGTTTTAAATCAAAGGCATACACTATAGTCTATAATCCATGGACGCTAATAGATATAAATATGACGTCACATTTATTGCAGCTATCAAATCAATAATTCAGTCAACTGATCATAAGTGTCTATAGATAGAAGTACCACTAGGCCTCTATATTGATTTAGTGATGTGGCCGCAGCTTCACTTATAAATCTTTAAGGTAAACACAGTCAGCGATAAATAGTATTTTATATGAAATATGTTTGAAAAGTGAACGAATTATGTAAACCAAAATATAGGTCCATAATTATATGCTTTATTTAATATAGACCCTATTCCATGATATATAGAATATAGTATAATCCTTCATAGAAATATTTAATATAGTAATGACAATAAATAATAAACTAAGTAATAAACTGTATACGCCTATATCATCCGAAGGCCTATTACGATTTTCAGACCCCCCTCCCCCCTTAGCCAACTAATTACATTGCATTTTAGTTGTATAAGTTTTTGATGAATATTTGACAGCCCCCTCCATCACTGATTTTGGTCAGAATTTTTTTTACAAGTATAGCCTATTCGAGTGAATTAATCCCCCGCCCCCCCCCCCTCAAGAAATGACAAGTTATCCTTAATATATAAGCCTACAAGTCGTTATTAAAATAATGCGCAATTTACAGTCATAACAGTAATAAAAAATTTGAAAATTTGCCCCTCCTCCCCGGCCCTGGAATAAAGTCAAAGTACCTCCCCTCTTTTACAAGTCCAATAATTCTTATAGCCAATGTGGAATGTAAATAAATATTATATTAGGGGGGTTATTAAACAGCACGATAATATAAAACAAAAAACTAAAGATTTAAAATGAAAATGATTTTATTGTTTCAGCAATCGTAAACGTAAAACCTGAAAATGATTCCAACAAGCATATATGCCTTAATTGGGCTACAATAAGAGATTAAAGATTCAATTGTAAAATCCGTAATCGTCATCTTTTGTGATTCTACTTATTGTTGATTGTAATAATAATTAGCGACAAAACAATAAAAAATCATTAATATGGGATATACAGTAGGCCTAAATATTAGACTAAACTTACGTGATCCATCGAACCGTTTCGCTATGGTGTCAAGGAAAGTGTTCTGAGAGATCAACAAATCAGTCATCATCGTTACAACTGTAACTCTTCAGTCTCCTTTAGCTTAATTATTATTATTAATATATCAGTAATAAATAATTAACGCGACAGTTAGTAGTAAGTATAATGGTTAACTTAATTCTTTATAATTATGGGCCTAATAAGTCCTATCCGAGTTATAAATGTTTCATTAGATACTTTTATGAAGAGAAAAACGTAAAGGCCTAGGCCTATGTCTATTATAACAAGAAGAATATTATTAATTAATATTTATTAATAATGTATAATTGTTCTTTTATATCTCTTTAATTACAATGAATATTTAGAGTAGGCCTAAATATTTAATTTAATGATTTAACCACAGAGTTGTTATTTCCATAATGCTGTACCATTCCGCTTCATCGTTTTGCTAAATGGTGCAGCAAATTAGAGAAACATTACGCATTATAATACATAGTAGGCCCCTACAATTAAAAATGAAGTTAAATGCGTTACATTTAACTTCATTAATCTTAATTATAATCTTAATTGATCTCAATTAAGATTATAAATTAATTAATATCGCTAATCACAATTTATCCTTCGTTAGTAATGCCTTGAACTAAATTATATAACATATTATATAAGTATTAACTTTGTAAGTCAAATAGATGAAGCTACTGATATAATTCTAATCATAAAATATTATATAAACTTTACAAAATCTCTCATAATCAGCCAAAACATTAAAATAATCAAATCATTAATCCATTGGAGCGTGAAGCAGAAAATCATTGCGTCAACGCAACGACGACGCAAGCGATAAAAATATCTATCTGCTTAGTTTCTTTAATCTATTTCGACTAATTCTGAAAATCTGACGATCTTTTTCGGTCAAATATCACTCTTTTCAGAATTTGCTAAACTTTTGGTAAAATTTGAGCATAGCCTATAACAGTGCTATTCAATTAGCGGCCCGCGAGCCAAACGTGGCCCGCAAAGGCCTACCAAGTGGCCCGTAGAGCACTGCCAAAATGTTGAAAAAATCCATTTTTTTGTGTTTTTATATTGATATTTTTAATATTTCAAAAGTGAATGGTTGTTTAAATACAAACTTTAGAGCAGTAACAGTTTGTATTTATTATCAACCAACGTTTCATTTTAGTGTCCAGAATCACGACCAGAGATATCATGCATAGGCCTAATAATATTTTTATAATAAATTGTTTTTGAAAGAAATTGATTTTCAACAGTTACTGGTTGTATCGTACGTGAGAAATTAAAATATCCTCCTTACTATGTCTCTTTAGTTTTATTTACATTAGTTGTATTAATAGCGCCATTATGACGTAGCGATTAGATGTTTAACTAATTTAATATTTAGTTTCAGTTTTACTCGCTGTATTATTAGCGCCATTATGACGTAGCGATTAAATGTTTAATTAAATTATTGCCTAGTTCTATTTATACTCGCTGTGTTATTAGCGCCATTATGACGTAGCGTAGTTACTTTTTCACCGAAAAATATTACAACTTTGTAGGCATTATTAAGCTTGCCCAAAAATATTATTGTTTTGCTTTTATATTTTTAGCAAAAGATCGAAAATAATTGTTCATTTTAATAAATGATTGTCATTTTGATTCAATATTTTCTTATTTCCTGGGTTATCACTTACTCAATTAATCTAAAATCTCTGGGAAAGAAAGTTTCATAAATTGTAATCTTCAAAAGTTTAATATTTGAGATACTGAAAAAGGGCCAAATTTTGTTGGCACAGGGCCCCTAAATGTTTAATCCGACCCTGGACTTACCCACACTTTGGCTCAGCACTACGTCTTTCAAAACTAATTTATTAAAGATGGCCCGCGACCATCTTTAGTTTTAAAAGATTGGCCTCTTGCTAAATCTAATTGAATAGCCCTGGCCTATAATATGCATTATTTTTAAATAACATTTCAAATAGAGATCAACGACCATGGATATAATTCTTAATTTTGACATTTTATGATTTTGTTAAATTTAAAAATTATTACTAAAGGGAAAATACCCCTCCCCATCGCCCAGATCAGATCACCTTAAAATCATCTGTGATTTATAATACTGAAGATATCTGTTCTATAAATAAAACACTATGTAGATTCAAATTTCGTTCGTTTGTTTACAAACAAATAAAGTTAAGGTCAAGGTTCAGATTTTTGGAATTTAATAAAAAATGTGTTAAAATAAATTATAATAATTAATTAATTAATTATTAATTAATTACTAATTAATTATTTACACGTAATAATAGTAATAGAATTATTTTATCAACAATTTAATGTTATTACTGACACCCAGCTATGTCAGATGATATAAATAACGCGCGATCTCTCTCGAATGACACATGTCATACAATGGATCCTGTGTCAGATGACACAATTTTTTTATCAAATGACACAAATGACACAAAATCTGAATCAAATGACACAAACTCTGTATCAAATGACACAAATGAGACAAAATCTGTATCAAATAACACAAAATCTGTATCAAATGACACAAATGACACAAAATCTGTATCAAATGACATAAAATCTGTATCAAATGATACAAATGACACTCAGTCTCTGTCATATGACACAGATGTCCCTCGCTGTATGTCAGTGTTGTACGGCAGTCAGACGGGGACGGCCCAGGACGCGGCTGAACGCGTCCGTCGTGGGGCCATCAGACGAGGGATCAACGTCACGGTCTCTGCTCTCGATCAATATAAACCCGTACGTTTTTCATCCCAAAAATTACTATCATAGTTTTCAGCACTAAAATTCTTAACATATTGTGTTTTATAGGTTTTATTTTGTGATGAATTTTCATTTAATATTGTATCGAATTTTTTAATATTATTTCGTCAAATATTTAACTTAGATTGTGTTTATAATGTTTTATCTTTAATTGTGAATGAACTTGTCACAATTAAAGTTGCTGCTTTTTGCTAAATTCATTTTCATACGATGATTCTGATTGGTTGTTTTTTTATGCAAGGGGCGATTGGTTAAAGATCAGCTCGTTATTTTTGTTGTTAGTACAACGGGTCAAGGGGACCCCCCTAGTAATATGAAGGTATTTTTATTCTATAAACTTTTTGAGCCCCCCCTCCACAGTGTAGGTCATTGACCTGCTATAGAGATCATTGACCCGCTATAGACATCATTGACCCGCTATAAAGGTCATTGACCCGCTATAGAGGTCATTAAACCGCTGTAGAGGTCATTGACCCTCTATAGAGGTCATTGACCCGCTATAGAGGTAATTGACTCTCTATAGAGGTAGTTAACTCTCTATAGAGGTCATTGACCCGCTATAGAGGTCATTGACCCGCTATAGAGGTCATTGACATGCTATAGAGGTCATTGACCCGCTTTAGAGTTCATTGACCCGCTATGGAGGTCATTAACCCGCTATAGAGGTCATTGACCCTCTATAGAGGTCATTGACCCGCTATATAGGTCATTGACTCTCTATAGAGGTAATTGACTTAATACAGTGGTTATTGACCCGCTATAAAGGTCATTGACTCTCTATAGAGGTCATTGATCCGCTATTGAAGTCATTGAGCCGCTGTAGAGGTCATTCACTTGCTATAGCGATCATTGACTTGCTATAGAGGTCATTTATTTATTTTCTTATTATTTTATTTTCAGAGGTTTTGGAAGATAATATGGAGAAAGAATTTAACGTCCGACTGTTTAAAAAATCTCAAGTTTTCAGTTCTTGGTTTTGGTGACTCCGCTTATTTAAAGTACATTTGTTTTATATTTATTTCTTACGCATTCATTCGTATTTTTAATTTTCTGTTATTGCGTAATACATTGATACTTTTTGTTTACATTTGTTACGTATTACATGAATAGGACATATGTGAAATTAATTGTACAGATGTGACATTAAACAGTAAATAAACTGTGCTGATGTGACATTAAGCATCAAGAATGCAAACCAACGATATATATTGTGTAATTTTATTTTAACAATTTAATCATTAAAATTGTATTATTACTCAAAATGAAATATTTTAATCAGAGGTGTAGTAAACAAATAATCTGTGCTGATGTAACGTTTAGGTTTAACTTTGTCGCTAAGAAGCTACAGAAGCGTTTGCTGCAACTTGGCGCGACAGAACTCAGCGCTATCGGTTTTGCTGACGATCAGCATGACTACGGGTAACTAACGCTTTAATGTAACATCAGCACACCTGTTTTGGGCTGATGGGACGTTAAAGCTAGTGTATTGTTGTCAATTTTTTACATAATCCTTATAGTAGGGGGGGGTCAAATTTTTTCAAAGAAGTTTATGTAAAAACTGAAAACACTTTTAATTTATAAAAGGGTTGTTAAATTATTTTTTTAAATTTTTTCACCCCCCTCCCACTCCCCATAAATTCAATCAAAAATGTATAACTTCCCAATTTATTTTTTCATGCGATTAAATCGTTTGTAATTAATTTTTATATATTTAAATATTTTTTTATTAATATTTTTTTCAGGGCCGATGCAGTAGTCGACCCCTGGTTGGTTGATCTATGGACAGAAGTTTTACAAATCTATCCAATGCCTGGGGGGGTCGAACCCCTGCCTGAATCTATCGTGTAAAATATCTTTCTTTAGTTTAAAAGACGTTAAAGTTTTTGTTTATTAGTTTTAATTATTTTAAATTTGTTTATTCAGTGGCATTGTAACTTGCTGCACCCTTTAGTACCTTGCTGCACCCTTTAATACTTTGCTGCACCTTTAATACCTTGCTGCACCCTTTAGTACCTTGCTGCACCCTTTAATACCTTGCTGCACCCTTTAATACCTTGCTGCACCCTTTAGTACCTTGCTGCACCCTTTAATACCTTGCTGCACCCTTTAGTACCTTGCTGCACCCTTTAATACTTTGCTGCACCCTTTAATACCTTGCTGCACCCTTTAGTACCTTGCTGCACCCTTTAGTACCTTGCTGCACCTTTAATACTTTGCTGCACCCTTTAATACCTTGCTGCACCCTTTAGTACCTTGCTGCACCCTTTAATACCTGGCTGCACCCTTTAATACCTTACTGCACCCTTTAGTACCTTTCTGCACCCTTTAGTACCTTGCTGCACCCTTTAATACCTTGCTACACCCTTTAGTACCTTGCTACACCCTTTAGTACCTTGCTGCACCCTTTAATACCTTGCTGCACCCTTTAATAACTTGTTGCACCCTTTAGTAACTCATTTTATCCCAAATCAAACTTGTAATCATTATCATCAAATCATTGTTTGCTACATTAAATAGACAATAATTTGTGCAGATGTGACGTTTATCAGTACAATCCTTGCATCATCTTTCTCCTTTTTACTTAAATCATTTTCGCTAACATTAAATAAATTCTTATTTGTGCTGATGTGACGTTATATTTATCTCCCACAGTTTACCATCCCGTTATAGAGTAGTGTTTATAAACGACTCTGTCTTGCAAAACGATTCAAATAACGACACAAAGTCACTACGACATAAAGTGTCGCGGTATGCCACTGTGCCCAGTGAAGCGTGTCCATTCCCTGCCACTCTGGTAGGCAACCAGCGCGTCACTGCAAGCGATCACTGGCAGGATGTGAGATTGATAACATTTGATATCACGCAGTCTAACATCAAGTGAGAGATGAAGTTTATAAACTGATTGAAGTTTTTGTTTTTGGATTTATTTTATAGTTCTAGTTTGGTTTTATTTCAAATGGGTATTTCATAAATTGATGGATGGATGGATGGATTGGTTGGTTGATTGATTGATGGATAGATTGGTTGGTTGATGAATGGATGGTTTGATGGATTGATTGATGGATTGATTCTTTAATTGATTAATTGATATATGTATGACATATAGGCATATCTATCTGTCTGTTTGTCTGTCCGTCCGTCTGTCTATCTGTCTAGATACAGTCCAGGTGATGTTCTACTGATCAGATCTAAGAACTCAACTGAATCCATCCAAGAGTTCATACAACTTTTGAACCTTAACCCTAAACAAAGGTTTAAGGTCACGATTATTGATCAAGGTCAGTCACTCTGATTCTAACCCTTAACCTAGATGTTATTAACTTTTATAGACAGTTATTTAAATTTTGTTGCTTAACGTCACATCAGCACAAATGAATCTATTTACTGACGCATTATGAACTGTGTGTGTGTATAAATCAAATGATGAGTGAACGCTTCACTCTTAACGTCACATCAGCACAAATGAATCTATTTACTGACGCATTATGAACTGTGCGTGTGTATAAATCAAGTGATGAGTGAACTCTTCACTCTTAACACAGCAGAGCAGTCAAGTATTTATATTTTGGAATGACGGGGGGGGGGGCGCAAGCGCCGACTATAAACTAACATAATTTTATTTTGAAATAGAAAAATATGAAACATTAAGCAATTTTTATTCTCAAGGTAAGAAATAAATTTGTTTCTTTTTTCAGAAGATAACAATGCCTCTGTAAGTCCCAGCACTTGTACTGTGTATGATCTCGTTGAGAGCTATTTTGATTTTAACGCCTCCCCGAGGCGCTACTTTTGGGAGCTACTGGCAGCCTTCACTGACAGCGAGATAGAGAGGGAGAAACTGAGGGAATTCTGCACCCCCCAGGGACAGGTGGGGGCCCTCCGGAAATTAAAAAAATATATTTTAAAAAAAAATTAATTAATTTAAGCATTTAATTAGAGGGTACATCAAGTTTGAGAAATGGTTATCTTGACTTATAGTAATCCTGTTGTTAACAATTAAAAATGTTTTTATCTTTTATGTCAAATAATTACGACTAAGTTTAGATTTCATATATTTGAATACAGAAATAAAATATTTTATGAATAATTTGATTTATTTATTTCAGGAAGAATTATTTAATTACTGCACCAGGCCTCATAGAACAATATTAGAGGTGAATTTATTTAATTTTGTAACAAGAAAATAATTTGGATATTAATGTTCAAAAAGTAAAAGTTAGACTGTTTATCATCATCAGGAATCAAACCCTCAACCTTTGGTTGCACAGCCCGAAGCGTTAACCACTAGACCAAACGCGCTTCTACTCTAGTTGATGTTAAAGTTTGTTTATAATTAAAATTACTTTTTAGCATTTAAGCGCAAATAGGCTGCACTTAGCTCTATTTTTATTTCATTTTTTATGCAACTGGCTTGTGAAATTGTTGTTTTCAGGTATTACGTGATTTTCCCCATGCAACCAGTCACATCCCATTTGAGTATATTTTTGAAATGATTGGGGGCCTTAGACCCAGGTCCTTCAGCATTGCTTCTTCTCAATTGGTACCCACCCCCCTCACTCCTGTTATAAATTTAAATTTAAAGTTTAAATAACCATTGAGAGATGATGTCATATATTTAGATAGCGATTTAATGATCTTGTTAAAGGGTGCAGCAAGTTATGATGTGAAATAATAACAGTGACTAAAGAGTGACATCATCTTTTACTTTCTTTTATGTTGATAATTAAATTGTCTTTGTTTATACAATAATTCATGATCAATAATTAGACACTATATGTGCTGATGTGACTTTATCAACATGCAAATAGACAATATTTGTGCTGATTAACTTTAATCAAAATACACTATTTGTGCTGATGTGACTTTAAGTAAAATAATTATTTCCAATACAAATAAATACTATTTGTGCTGATGTGACTTCAATTAAATGTGCTCATGTGACTTCAATAAAATCGACATTATTTGTGCTGATGTGACATTAATCAAACTAACTATTTCCAGGTGAATGCAGATCGTATAGAACTACTAGTGGCTGTAGTTAAATACAAAACAAAATTAATAAAACCAAGACTTGGTGTCTGCTCCAACTACCTCGCTGACCTTGACCCTGGCTTAAGGCCAAAGGTCAACGTCTGGGTGGAGAAGGGTACGATAGAGTTTCCCTCGTCGCCTAATATTCCCTGCATTATGATTGGTCCAGGGACCGGCTGTGCCCCGTTTAGAAGTTGCATTCAGGAGAGGACAGAGAAAGGAATTAAAGGTTTTGTATTTTTACAAGATAAAAAATATTGTAATTTTTGTGTCATTTAGAGTCTCAATACTTGGACTCTATCACTTGTTGTATCCTTTAGTAAGATGCTTAATTTAACGGCTATCAGAGTCTCGGTACTTGGACTCTATCACTTGTTGCACCCTTTAGTAAGACGCTTAATTCAACAGCTATCAGAGTCTCTGTACTTGGACTCTATCATTTGTTGCACCCTTTAGTAAGACATTTAATTCAACATATTATACAAATCATCTAACATTACAGCCTTATCAACCAATCAGAATTCATCTATAAATATTTCAAAAATGTGTTTGTATAATTTTATTGTTTGTTTTTTAAACAGAAAACGTCTTATTCTTTGGATGTCGTAATAAAGACAAAGACTTTTACTGTAGAGATGAATGGACTGAATTAGAGAAGAAAGGATTGATGCATTTATTTGTAGCTTACTCTAGAGACCAAGTAATGGCTATTTTATTATACTCTAAGTGTTTCATTTAATAAACGCTAACACTTAACTTGTATTTAACTTACATCGGGTTCTAGATGGTCTGTTTAACTAAAAAACTAGTTTAACAGTATATTGGGGTTAAGTTTAGGGTTAAGGATATTAAATTAATCGACACATTTGACAGGTTAATGTATTCGAGGCTGATAACCTCACTCACAATTTGAAGCCTTGCTACTTTTATATGTTATATAATTGTTTGTGTTGTAGACAGAGAAAGTCTATGTCCAGCATCTTCTCTCTCATTACAGTTCTTTCATTTTTGAGTTGATACAAGAGAGGGGGGCATACTTCTATATAGCAGGGTGGGTAGACTTTAAAAAGGTAGTTTTATACAAATTTGAATATGTCTGACAGTCTATCTAAATTGTCTAGACAGTTAGTCTAGACTGACTAGACAGTCTAGACAGACTGTATAGACTATCTAGACTAGTCTAAACAGCGTAATCAGTCTAGACAGTCTAGATAATCTGTCTAGACAGTCTGTCTAGATAGTCTAAACAGTCTAGACATTTAGTCTAGACTGTCTAGACAGACTGTCTAGAATCTCTAGACAAACTGTCTAGACAGTCTGTCTAGACAGAATGTCTAGA
>JAQIXG010001514.1:0-21696 GCA_034700105.1 Oconnorella tubifera
TTAAAATTACCCTCCTCCAGTTTAGAAGCCACCCCCCTTGCCAGAGACAACATTTCAATCTCTTCATTGTTTTTTACTCGCTTTCTCTGACCCCCGCTTACAACTCGATTGTTTGTAGCTCCGTTAAGCAACGCGCGATATCCGTCAGATGGAATGTCTCGGCATCTTCGAATTATATCGCTAAACAGATTTTTTGGACCCCTCCTCTCTGGTGCATCGGAAGGGCTAAACGTGTAAAAGAGAGAAGGTTAATCCAATTATTTTCGTTCAACGGTAAATTTACGACGGACATGCATACTTTAGTCAAAGTAGCAGCGCAAACGAGCCTAGCGTGTTTGGGAATGAATTTGATTGTCTTGAATGGACGGGAGAAAAGGGGCGAGAGGATAGCAAGGGGCGACTCGTTAAGAGGTGTGGGTAAAGGTATGGGTTGATTAAATGAATCACTTCCTAAAGTTCTTAAGGAAGCTGACTGGGGCATAAAATCAGGCGCAGCGGAACTTGCTGCGGAAGGGGCTTCCTGATGAACGTGAGAATCCAGTAATCCATTAGAGTTTAGTAAACCAACGCGTCTTGGAGGCTTGCCAACCCCCTCGCAATGAACGCCCCTTGGGCCATGATTGTAGAGTAGGCCGTTAGTAGTCAAGAGAATATCGCTTTGAAGCAGACTGCGCATGATCCTACTGGCCCAGATCCCTTAATAGACAAAGACTGGGACGAGGGGAGAGATGACTGACTCATATCAAACACGACGAGAACAATTACAATTATAACGTCTTACTACAAAATCTACATGTTATTTATTTATTTTCAAAATTAGTAGACATTTTTTAAGACATTACATGACGACATCATACCAAAGAACTGACGCTAATGCTGACATAGTTATCTTGTTTAAAATCATGTCACTTTATTTTAAGCGCTTGAATAATTAGATGTTGTAATAACTTGATGTTGTTCTATGTATTTATCTAAATATAGATAGTTAATACATATATGTATATATATAATATGTAAAACCTCATTATTTTGTGTATATACGATGCTCGTGTTTAACATCAAGTAGCTTATAAATCACATTGCTTTTATCATTGTCGTTTAATATAATGTATATGTTTGTGAAAGTAAAGTAATCATTCAGAATATGAAACAGCTCTGTTTTTGAGATGAACTATTATAGATCTTTACTGTATACGCTTTGATTTTGCCTAATTCGTGTATTTTTCTTTTTCTTCAATTTATTTCTTTCCAAGTGCTTTAATTTTTGACTTAAATTAATGCTTAAATATATAAAATGCTTAGTTGGATTTAACTAAACTACGTATGACTGACGAAAAATTGAAGTTGCTTCCTGATCACAGAGTAAATCAATATCTTAAATAACTGTTTATTTATAATAATTAAGAATATGTCTAAATCCAGATAAAACACGTTATACTATATGCTTTCTATATAAATAAAATCATAATTAGATTTGACAATGAATTCTTTTGTTAATATGAATAACATTTTACAAATGAATTGTTAAGATAAAGTTTTCTTGACAACTTATTGCTGATGGAATTCTGATATTTGTAACGCTTACATTATTAAAGTAATCACTGTCTATACAAATAACACAATATTTTATCAAATTATATTAAATTTACACGTTTCAATTGTGTTTTTTGTAAATCTGAGAAATAATGTCGTTTGATCAAGTGTGTCTATTATAAAAGATCAACCGGCTGATACAAAATTAATAAAATATATTGCTAAAATTCAATATCCTCAGTGGTGTGTCTGTAAAAAATATTTTGTGTGATTTTTAATTGTTCAAAGATACAATCAAGTTATATGTAATAAATTAAATCGTGGTTTTCGCGAACAGACGACATATATAGTGCGATTAGATATTCGTTGCATTTGATATATCGCCAATTTAATAATGCTAACATAGTTATAATTAATGATAAGAATCATATTGACAGAATATTAGCTAAACCTATAATAGCTAGGAAAGAGCATATATGAAAATTAATGTGTGTGCATGAATTTAAGGAAAGTTTTGACAGTAATTTCTTTCAAGCATTGCACGATAACTTGATTGTTACACTATAGTATACCAATTATAAATTATGTCATTTTCAATTTTAGAATCAAAAATACTCAGTAACTAACGTACAATGAATAACTATGACTTAATGAAAGAGAGCATAAAGAATGTTTTAACTATTAAACTTGCCATTTTTAGTTTTCAATATGGCTAATTAAAAGCTTAGTTTTGAGGGCTCTAATGTAGACCAGAGTGAGCTAGGAGCGGGCCGCCTCCCTTCGCGCCAGTCTGCGTGAGTTAAAACGCTTATTAATAGTTACAATAACAAAAATTGTTCTTTAGTCATAATTTCTGTGACAGTTTTTTCTTTTGTATTTCTAATATTGCATATTAGAAATACAAAAAATAAATTAAATGAATTTAAAGCTATAAATTAAGTTTAAAGCTTACGGGCACAGTGTTCCCAGATCATTGCTTTCACACGACATGGCAGCGATAAGTTAGTCGGTAACCTTATCTGAACCGTTAACTTGGCCCAGGGCTATTTTCTGATAGTCTGTCTTGATTCTTATAAACAAATACTAAGAGCATGTGCGTCAATCTATTCTACCATTGGTTGATTATTTGAAAGGCATTATGATTCAGCGATCGATTATTTTATATCCAGGACGTAACATGACATGGTACACACATTTTGATTTGGGGGATGCAAAATTTTAAATTAAACAAATATATTGTCCTTAAATGACTTTAAATAAAAGTTGTTCTCTCTTATAATATTATACATTAAAGGAGAGAACAATTGTATTATCCTATTCTGAATTAAGCTGATTTTTTCGTCTTAATAACATATCTAGGCCTATCTGTTAACATACATTTCTTATATTTTATATAAAAAATTAGAATTTTATTGTGAATTAAGCGCGGAATAAGGTTCAGCGCATGTATCAAAGAGGCAAAAGTGCCAGCCAAGTCGGAAAAGTCTTCCTTTAGTGTTAAACCCTTTATGACGATTTTGTTAAAAAAATATATTACTCATCGAAACAAAGAGATCGTGGGATACGCTTTAAAAAAATCATTAATTCTCCCCCCTCCCCATAAGCAAATATCCTGCTTACACCGCTGTGGATAATCTACCGTGAATAATTATTCTACGCATTATGTAAAATCTTAAGAAAGTTGACTTTTCATTACTAAATGAAGCCCCGTGTGAAAAACTCAAGTATCAGGCCATCGACAATGCAGATTCTACATCTAATATGTTTATAGTGTTATACTGGTTGCATAAAACAGACGCTCAATGCACTGTGTGTAATTAAAAAGCTTGGCACATGACTCAGTGAGCAAAGGGTTTATCCATAATTTCAAAATAGCGGGGAACACAAACAGTAAAAAATAACAACTTTATTGTGTTCTTACACTATAGTGTGGACTACTAAGAGAGAATTAGAAATACACCGTGTTTTTCAAATAAACTTTTTGTAACGGATCATTTTCAAATTTGTTATCATTTGAAGTTATTTAAATGATATTACTTGAAAAAATTAAATTTATCACAAGGGAGCCCTCTCTTCCTTCTTTCAATACCTGTCATGGTAAGAGATGACTGTTCAGTGAAGCTTAAAACAGAAAAAAGATAAGCTAAGTTCTGCAGAGGCAGTCAACAATTGACTAGGAAGAGAGAATAGGGTAGTTAGTACATATTGTAATAGGTACACACAGGTAGAGAGAAAGAGAAGAAAATATCATGTTGAAAGTATCAACCAAGGAAAAAATGTGTAGACATTAAAATGTGAAGCGATTGTGTCAAATAACTACTAGTGAATAGTAAACTGCTACTAGTTTTCTGAATAGATCAAAATAAATCAGAATAAATCAAAATTATTCTATTAGTTAAACAATTTTACCATAGGCCTGTGTTAAAGGTCTATAATAGTGGAATTTTTACTGTATTTTTGTACTTTCTGGATTTAATTTAAAATTTTATTTAATTTAAAATATTATTTATATAGTCTATGGCCTATGGGTTTTCCTAATGACTAAGAATTTTCTTCTTTATCTTTTTGCAGTTTCTGTAGAAATGTACTTTAATCAAACAGTTAAATTACGATTTCTATGGGCTACTTTTAATTTCACTAGCTTGTTACTGCTTTTGAATCAGAAATAAACATGATAATCTTAAAGTTCATTTGGATACAATAGTTTGCAATGAAGAGCGCTGGATTTACTCGAATTATAGCTCAGATTATTTGAATTTTTTCATTTGACATTAAATGAATCTAAGTTGAACATTGACTGGGAAAAAATGACTGGTTGGAGAAAAGTTAGGTTACGGAGCAGTACTGGTAAGTTCAGTTAACTTAATTAGTTAAATAAATTCTAATATTTATTAATTAAAGATCTACATCGAATGGGATATATACTCATGACTTTTGAAGGGTGCGACAAGTCGAAAGAATATGTCAAATTATAGATAAGCGTAATTTATATTCAGTGCAGATAATTTAATAATCTCATCATTTCTCATCCACAGATTTATATGATTTATAATTTAAGGCTAAAACTAAAAGTTTAAATGAAATAATGGAGTGATGAGATTTATGCGCCTGATCCACGCATAGCAATAAGATCAGTTACTGTTAAGACCACACTCAGCGCAATGAATCACCTGGCCATATCGGTTCAGCAGGCAATTGTTTTATTTATTATAACTTTAACATATAACATAACAACATATAACATTTAACATATAACAATCTTCAACATATTTATAGAGTTAATCTCTCTCCTTCAAAATAAAATAACACTAACAGTAAACAACTGAATGCATTATTGATTACACACCTGCAATTTATTGATTGATTGTCTAATGCTTTTAATTCTGCTGTTACCATTAAAACAGTTTTGCATTGTCGATATTGCTACCATTTGTAATGTTTCAGTAGAAATTAATAATTAAACATCATAAACAGTTTGCAATACTTGTTTGAACTAATATTTAAACTGTCTTCAACAGTTTTTGTTTTGTCAATAACATACGTGTTTTAAATTTCTAAAAAAATCATCATAATATTTTGCTTTATTTTTCATAAAATTGAATTACACAAAGTTCTGTAGACCAGAGACTAGTTATTTCTCTGGTTATTTATATAGGTTACTCGCATAGTAAAGTTTCACCTGATTATGACTTGCATAGCTAAATACATTTATAACTATCACATAGTAATGTAAACATGATTATATCTTGCTTGATTAAGTTTCACAGTATTGTCTCCAGTAGTATTATTTGACGCTATAATGCTACTTCATGAGTGTGTTGTCTTACAGGGTAAAAAAATATTTCTAGAACAGGCACAAAAGTTATATTTTGGATGGATAGGGAGAAAAATGCAATCAAAATCCTAATGACCTTTTTTGCTTTTTTAACCAAATCGTAGACAAGATAAAGTAATATACGATGTTACGTTACGATGTTACAGCATTTTGTGAGCCAATAAACTAAATTGATACATGTAAAGTACACCTCAAATAACGTTAGGCATGAGAATGCGAATATTGGTTTTGTTATCGCCCCTCTCCCTCACCCATTTATCTTTTATTTTTGTCCCGCTCTTTGAGCAGTGTTAAATAAAATAATATATATTCATGCTTTGAGTTTGTATATTTATGATTTGATTTCGTACTCGTAATATTTCGCTTTATATACTTGTTATTGTTTGTTAATATTCTTACGATGTCCGGAAATTGATTTAAAGAAAAATTATTTATTATGTGATTTAAATACTTTACAGATGAAATTAAATTTCATTATTTCTTTTTAGCTGTATAATTACAAACTTATAATTTACAAGGTAATTATCCTTACTTTGTGTTTATCTAGGATTTAGAATACAAAAATTGGTCGTTAGTGTATTCCATATTAATTTATGCTTTTGATTAAAATAAGTATAAGATTTTAAGGAATTTGAGATAACAAAATGTAGAAAGAGAGAGACGAAGAAATAGATAGTAAGTGTGAGAGAGAGGTACAGAAAGACAGATAGATAGACAGACAAAGACAGATACTCTGTAACTTGATATAGTGTTTATAAGATAACTCTATTTTATTGCTACACTCTTTTTCAAATCTTACTCCACGTTTCACTGCAGACACATTTAATCTGAATTTGCTGGCGCCACTAAAATATATCTTGGGAGGGGATTATAATTTGTACAAGTGAAAGTAAAGGTTACCTCGACGAGTCAGCATTTTTCGGGAGAATTTTTTTTTTTGTAACTAAATGCCAGATACAGGAAACAATTGAGAGCAGACGGACTAAACAAAAAGAAGATATCTTTTTGTATTGTTTATATAACTTCCCATCAATTGTTGTAACAGGAATTTATTGGATTTTAAATGAGGAAAGGAAGGGGCAACGTGGCAAATAGTAAATTTAGGTTTTTGCTATCAGTTAGACATCAAAAATTAATATTTTTATTAACATTATATGGGATAGAAAATTTAATTAAATCAGGAAAATGAAATAATTTCATCATAACTGACCAATGGCTATCGAAGTGGCTCATTTTGACAGGGTTCGGTAGGGGAGGATTGCAGTGGGAGAGGGGATGCTACGTCTACCTCATAATCTGTTGTCTTTCAGTGTATAAAGACATTAGCTGTCCTAGTGCACAAGGGTGTACACTGCAGTATTCTACTACACTTCAGTTTCTAATATAAAACATCTGGTTTTGCTAATCGAAATCTGATCTCGCTATATGTGTATGTGCCTGTTGTATTGAATGACTTTATGTCTGTTGAGTGATTAAATAGCAAAATGGAATGCAGAAAGAATTTTGGTTAGAATTTTAGAATTTAAGAATTCCCCTTATGAGATGTCCTGTTCCGGTGGCATGTGATGGATATTTTGCTGAGGGGATGTTATCAGATTGAACCCTTAATTCGATATTAGAATTTGATAACATTCGATACTAAAATGGAAATTGTTGAAAATTTGTAATAATAATTGTAACAATCTCTCTATATACTCTCTAGTATAACATTAATGTTGTTCTTACTTTCTGCTATCAGGGACTTTTTTATTTTCTCAAAATTTATATTAGGTTCTTTCTTATATTTTTCATGTTACATTTATATTTCATGTTACAGGTATATTTTTCTTTATATTATTCAAGTTGTGACTTTTTGCAATCTCATTATGTATCGTTATAAATCGATATTGAAAATTACAAATACTAAATTAACAACTTTTTTTTCTTCTTGTGAATTTTGCATTAAAATCACTTTATACATATAAATGTATAGATGTAAATGTATACATGTAAATACATGTTAATTTGACAAAATCAAGGAAAAAATCAACTTTCGGCAAAAATTGATTGAAACCATAAATAACTGTTGATACTTATTAACAAGAGGTACCAAGTTATTAACTTTATTTTCATTTTAATAATATGCCAAATTCTTGTGTTAAGCATGTGGCATATCATGACGTATCCGCTTGATATAAACAATACTTATTTTTCTTACATTTACTATATATAAATTTAAATGATAAATTGTTATAAAGGACACGATCGCAGTATTAATGATCGTAATTAAACTTTACTTTGATATTAGCTAGTTTTGTATTAGTTACTCGTTTTTGTTAGAGTTATGAGTTGTTTTTTTAATTGTTAATATCAATGACTGCTGTGTGCTGGTTATACTTTGTTAAATTTCAACTACTTCATTTTAGGGTTAGGGTTAGGGTTATACTTTGTTAAATTTCAACTACTTCATTTTTGGTGAAAAAAATATATTACTTGTATCATCACTATTATTTAAATTACTATATCATTATTGTTATCGTTATTAATAATTGCCAAATCATTTGTTAGCATTTATGACTAGCATTATTTATTTCAGATATTTTGTTCGCCTTTTTGCTCTCTCTACTGACCTATGGGTATTGCAATGGCAGCGACCAGTGCTCTAGTTATCCTTGTGCTAATAACGGCACTTGCACCACCGATGCTTTTGGTCAATTTGCATGCACGTGCAACGCCTTTACCGCTAACTTGACTCAATACAGTGGAGATCCACGCAGTGTGTACAGGTTTGTACTCCTTCTGTCAATTCTGCTGTTTAGTTTATTATTAATTTCTGTTTAATTTATTTATGATCTTTTTCTAAAAGATCCATTGTTTATTCACTAAACATTACTTCATTCATGAGAAATTCTTATAAAGCAATGCATACAGTTATTATCTTGTTCTCTGATCTTGATGTCTGTGTTTCCCAATCTACAGTTGATTGTCTTATTTATTGATCCTGTTTCCTTTTGTAAAGCTTGCTGAATCTTATTAAATATGCTCTTGATATGCCCTCCCTCAAGCTTTAAGTTCATTTTCTTGTTCTCTGATGAATTTCCACAAAAAATCTTATTTATAACTTTACAGTTGACAAATTTATGTAATAATAGTGTTTCTTCATGTATCGTCCTCTGTAGCCTATGTTTTTGCTCTCCAATTTGTCTTCTTGATGTACCCTTCTTCAAGCGTATAATTTAATGAACTTTCTGTTTTTTGTTAAAAGAATTGGCTACAATGGAAGTCGCTGCGAGAGTCTCATAGATGTTTGTAATTATCAGAATCCTTCAGTTTGCTTGAACGGTGGAGCCTGTCAGTCGTCCAATGAGACGTGGGATGGATTTATATGCCTGTGTCGCAATGGGCCTACATACTATGCTGGTAGTAATGGATTGGTTAATGAATTATATTATAATAAAAATGTTTTTGTTTGCAAGAATTGACACACAATGTATTAAGGTTAAGTAATCTAAAATACATCGAATACCTATGTTAAAAGACAGATATGATGTAAAAATTCATATAATTAAGTCATTTTATTACATTTCTAAAGTTAAAATAATGAAATCGAAAGATCTTTAGTGGAAGATCAAAGAAAGGAAGATCAGAGAACAAGAAAATAAGAAATAATTAGAAAATAGACTATAAGCTTGAGAAGGTTACATGCTTAAAAAATCATAAAAATGGTTACTAAACTGTAGTCCTTGGAGTATTGTTCACCAGGAATGAAAATTTGGGAATAAAGTGATAATTTTGTACGCTAAGTCAAGAAAACGCAAGGAGGCCAGATCTGAGAATAAGATAGTAAATCATAGTCAACGTAAGGTTTACAGGCAAGAGAGGATAATTATTGTTGAACAAGATATATAAACTGTTGGTTCGCTAGAAATAGTCAGTAAAGACATTAGATTTGAAAATGAAATCAATTTATTTGATGAATGTTACATACTTGTCTTTGTTTTAGGCAAATACTGTGAGTTTCGTAAAGACTACTGTGATACTATTAAAGTGGCTGATCCTCCTTTGTGTAAGAATGGAGGAAGCTGTATCGATACCAGCAGCCATGATGACTTTATTTGTATTTGTGTGCCTGGATTTACAGGTAGTAAATTTATCTTAGTGTCAACTCGCTAACAATCATAGAATCATAGAATCTTGTCTACTATGAGAACCTCTAGAAACATGCCTTTTGTTACTTTTATACTTTTAAATTTCAAATGCCCTATTAAAATAAAAAAATTAAATTTGATTCCGAAATGATTACAATTTATGATCTAAATTATTAAATCTAATTGAGAAATAATTATTTCTTTAATATTATAAAACAGCTTTGAATTGATAATATTACAATTAAAATATACAAAGGAAGGTTAGATTTCTCATAGGCAAGTTTTCAATAAGCGAGCATCCAGGTAGATAAGATTCTTGTTGGAGAGTTGACTTCACCAACAAGAATCTTGTTGGCGAGTCAACTCGCCACAATCTTGTTGACTTTGCCCCTTTAATTAATTTTATTTTAATGTAATAATCTAGAATCTTGGTTGTATATAGATATTTATGCATACTTTGATACACACACACACAGCGGAAGAAAATTTAGTTGATTGTTTAAATCTTTCACTTTTCACTTGTTTTCTGAAATTGCAGTTAAAAACATCAACATCACCATTAACTGTCTTTTTCTGATTATATTTTTTCTCACTCAGGTCGCAGATGTGAGACAGAGATAAATGAATGTGAATCAGTGCCATGTCACTTCAACAGCTCATGTGAAGAGCGTGTCAATGGTTATGTGTGTCACTGTGTGCCAGGCTCAACTGGCATACAATGTGCTACTGATATAGATGAGTGCGTGTCAGCTCCGTGCGCAAACTTTGGACAGTGTATCAATCTTCTCAATGAGTCAGTTTTACTTATACATTTTATTTCAGAATTGCCAACTTAAATTTGTCATCAAAGTTTCGAATCTAGACTTGTGCCTTTAAGTTCATGAGATTTTTATTAGAAAAAGTTTCTAATCTTATTCTCATATACTTTTACCATATAGAAACAAATTCATATATATAATTTTTTATATAGTCATACCTATGAGTATGTTTTTCTTGAAAACTTCTTTAACATCATCACAATAAGGGTGCGATTGTGCCTGCAAACATTTTGTTATCCGAAGTGTTATTTATTTAGGAAAGGGGCGATCATCCCTTCGTTCTCACTCTCTCTCGCATTTGTCTAAACTACATCTAAAGCAGTCAGTCCAATTGGTTGCTCGATCTTGCCATTATTTGCTAATTCTGGACTTATGGCTTTGTTCAATGCTTATCCTCATTAGATTATTAAAAATTGTAGTGTAATAGGTATATTACATTTTGACTTCATTGACTTTACAGATTCAAATGTAACTGCTCTGACACTGGATTCACTGGTACTACTTGTAACATAGAAATAGATGAATGCCTTTCATGGCCGTGTCAAAATGATGCCACATGTGTCAATGCAATTAAGGTCAGTAGTATTTGTATTATTGCTTTTATCATTAAGTTAACAACAACTATTACAAAATATATATATATCTATTTCTGTAACTGTTTTACTTATACCCATTAGTGTAATAAAAATTTATTTTTATGAAGATTTTATCTGAGTATCTTGCTTATCTCTTACTCAATATGTCAGTCGCCTTGTCTGTCTATTTGTCTGTCCGCCTGTATGCTTGAAAGTCCACCAGTTTGCTAACTTTCTCCTACTCTCCTTGCACACAAGAAGTTGATATAACTGCTTTATATAATGCTAGATTTAATTTCTTCTCTTCAATAAATTTACTTCTGATTTAATTGCTAAGTAGTTTATGAATAACTAAATGATAAAATAACCAGCAGTCGAGCAATTTTATGGACTTACTAATAGATGCATATTTTAAGGTTTTGTGAATGTATGCACATCATGGGTAGTTCAGGGTTGACACACTACTTTTTAATATTTTCAGAAATACACATGTCATTGTCAGCCTGGCTACACGGGCATAAACTGTGAGACAGAAATAGACGAATGCCTGTCTATGCCTTGTGTAAATAATGCCACTTGTACTCAGCGGTCTGTCCACAAAATTATATCAGGGGCAACAACTACCAGGTCATTAACCTCTGTGCCTTATAGAAATTCAATGGCTGTAAATTTCACTACCATGACTTCCACGAATATTAATTCCTCTTTCCTAAATTCGATGACTACAATTTCCTGGGCGCAATCATCCATTGCTACAAATTTTGAGAATAAAAATAATTCAATGTTTGCAACCACTTCACGAAATTTTTTATCGGGAAATTCCTCGATATTTTTAAATATAACATCCGGGGGTCAATTTTCTACAACTTTTGATGAAAACATAACGGGGTCCACTTCATGGGAAGGGTTGCTGACCCCTCGACCCACGAGACCGGGTTTTGATTACGCAGCAGCAGCAGGGTATGATTGTTCATGTGAAGCGGGATTTAATGGTCAGTTTTATTATTTTGTTGTAATTTCCTTTCTAGTATCTACATTTGTTTACATTATCCTTTTGATTGCAGTAATAATTGCATTCAGACTTTGCATCATAGTTACTGGACCCGCAAATTTTATTTTCTTATAAAATTCACGAGTTCAGCATTTATATTCATTTATTTATATTTATGTATTTATATTATATTAATTATATGTTCTTTATTAAGTATCGTATTTTGAAAAACATATCATTCAATTTCTTAAGCTTATGTTGATAAGCTTGCCTTATATTTAAGTAAATTATGTAGGCAATACTTATAACGTTATCAAAATCTTCCATGAAAAATCAAATGTAATTAAATAATTGAATTAAAGCATCAAATGTTTTTTATTTCAGGTGTAAATTGCCAAGTAAATATAAATGAATGCGAATCGAATCCTTGCCAATACGGTTCCTGCCAAGATGGCATAAATTTCTACAGCTGTTCCTGCCTAAATGGCTACCGAGGCCGGCAGTGTGAGACTGAAATAAACGAATGTTTAGAAATCTTGCCATGCCTTCACGGCAATTGCCAGGAGAAAGTTGCCGATTATTTTTGCGATTGTTCCCTACCATCCTTATCGGGAAATTCAATTGTTTTTTACGGTGGTAAGAATTGCTCAGTTCAGCTGGTAGGTTGCCAAAGTTCACCTTGCCAAAATGGAGGGAGATGCTTGCCAATGATGTTGGATGAGAATAAGGGGATGCAGGGATATAGATGTGAGTGCGGAGAAGGGTGGACCGGGGGGGTGTGTAACATTGCGACTGAATTTGGCTTTAGTGATGGAGGGTGGATAAAATATGAGTGGGTTGAGAACTGGAGGAAGTTGTTAAATAACCTTAAATTAAACAATAACAGTAGTAATACAACTTACATTAACACCACCCCTTACCCTAGTGTGAATAATAGTTGGCCTAGTAATATGACTGTTAATTTTATGACAACCTCTAATCCTGGCCTTAATAATTCTTTAAATTTCACTTTTATCTCTAATACACAAAATCCTTATGTAAATCCAAAACTTGACACAAATAGCATTAGCAGTGTGACGTTGCAATTTAGAACGACTCTTGACAATTGCGTTCTTCTTCGTTCTTCCTATTTCGTTCTATCGTTGCAAAGTTCTAATAGACTGGTTTTATCCAGCATCTCGTCTTCACAAAATCTGGTGCTTGAGACGCCAGGGGACGTTGTTATTAGCGATGCAAACTGGCATCAAGTCCAGTTCAACTTCACGGAAAATTACTATTCTTTAACACTAAAATGCGCTAAAGATAGTCTTTGTTCTAATTTTTCTAGTATTATCTCGATATTTGGAAACAGCTCAAATTTTTTTAATATTACTTTAGAAATTATGAAATCGGAAAATGATTTTCTCATCGAAGTGGGGGGAAGTAGGGCTGATCGTGATAGGGGGTGGAATTTCATTGGATGCATGAGGGATGTGCAATTTGATGGCGATTGGTTGATTCCAGAGGTTGTGTTGTCCAATGGGGTGACATCAGGGGGTGGGGTGATGGAGGGGTGTATCAGGGCGGTGTCATTATGTGTGGCAGCGTGTGGCGGCAGAGGGTTGTGTGTTGATAAGTGGGTGATATATGAGTGTGTGTGTGATAGACCTTTTGTTGGGCAGGATTGCCAAAATGGTAGGCATATGATTTTATTAAATTTTATAGCAGTATAAGTTTCATTAGTTATGTGAAACGCAGCATTTTTACTCTTGTTTTTTATGTTTAAATTCTAATTCGTTGCATTTGATAATATGCCCCATCATGATTATACTGGCTGACAGTTCCATGCTTTGTTATTTTTAGCTCTTGTCATAGTCTTATGACAAGTCAGATTGCGCCTTTTAAATTATTGTGTAATTTCTATTCATTGTTCATCTTGTTGTCATGTAACTATTGCATCAATGAATTGTGCTTTCTTTCAATTAATTTCCATATAAATCGGAAAGATTACCGGTAATTAGTAGTTATTCATGTCATCATACGCCATAATCTGTAGTCAAATATTGTCTCTTTTTTTTTAGTCTTTCTTCTCAGAATAAGTAAATTTTATGCCAAATTGAGTTGTTAAAATTTATTGATGAAATGGAAGAATTCCTGACTCAAACAAGTTCAGATTCGATTTTCATGAATGCTCACTATTTGTGCTAATTTTGCCGCATCCTTTAGTAATGAACTTACATTGATAGCTACGTCTGATACTTTATCATATAACGTAATAATCCACGAAGTCAAACTTAAATTACAATATTTTTCCTTATTGACTATAGTGTAAAGTGGCTAGAAAGCCGATTCAGAACTAAAAGACTCTTTATTTCATCCTCTCATGTGGCTTGCTACATTTCACTAACTTGCTGCACCCTTTTCAAGATACTTAATTTAAATTAATTTTGGTTTAATTTGAAGATGAATTATGTGTATTTCATTACTGTATTTCTACAATTTATACTCAAACAACAACCCAGGTATTAATAATCATATTTTTTTTTTCTAGAAATGATAGCTGGAACATTTGGCTTTAATTCTGTCCCAAGTTATGCCCAGTTCACTCTCCCAACTTCTCCTCTCCGTGCCCCCCAACTCTCTCCCTCCATTTTAGATATTTCTTTATTTTTTCGATCCCGCTACCCTTCAGGCATTATATTTGTTGCCATTCCCGAAATACCAGCTTTGATCTCAAATTTTACATCATCGGAAATCCCAATCTCAAACTTCACTTCAAAAATTCCCAATACAAAAATTTCCCCGTACTTTAGCATTCTATCATATGTATCCATGGAACTTAGGCCTGAAGGTTTGCTTGTCAGACTGAAGCCTAATGACTCAGAGAGTCTATTTTTAGCCCCCGGGAATTTTGCGGATAGAATTCAACATTTTGTTTCTCTACAATTAAATGAATCTCTTGCTCGGTTAAGCGTTGATGGAATAACCACAAATTTCCCTTTGGGTTCTTCCAGTTTTTTTCCCAAAATAGCATTCCTTGGAGGATTTTCATTTAAGAATCTCAGCAGTACTTTAACTACCAAATTACCTACTGCATTTTCAAATTTTTCGACTGATACTTTTACGGTTTCTCAGTTTTCAAAAATGACTGGAAAAGTTGAAAATGTTACACAGGGGCCTCCGGTGGGCTCTCCGAGTCCCAATCTTAAGGTCAGGCGTCGCAGGGCCCCTACGGTTAACCCCCCATTTGACGATTTTCGGGGTACAATCCAGGATGCGAGAATAAATGGAATTTCTTTAACGCTTTTTGCGCAAAATTCAAGCGATACTGGTTGGGATAATTTGGGGGGTGGGGGGAATCTTTCTGCTGGTGTGTTGGGGAGTTTATTTAATGTGATCGAGGGAGAGGTTACAGAGGATTTGTGTGCAGAGCTGGGGGCGTGTCGAAATGGTTCAACTTGCAGCAATGTTTTTTTTGATGACTATAGGTAAAGTTATCTTCAATTTCATTCCCATCTCTTGTAACTTTCTGCTTGATTGACTTATAAGAACATAGAGTAATCATTGCAACGTTATTTTGTTACAACTAGATTTTGTAAATTCACTTTACTTACTTCTTTGATCAATACGTCTCAATTTCTTTTATTTTTTTCTTAGTTTTCATCATTCATGGGATGAAAACTAAAAAAACTCTTCAATCACAAGCTTTTTTTCGTGATCCTTGATTGAAAACTTCTTTAATAAGAAAATAAAATATTTTTTAATTTCAGGATTATAGTTCATATAAAATTTCAATATGAATTAGTAAGAAAAATACTGAATATTTATGAATACAAAACTGAACACTGTAGTTGATAATTGTCATATATTATTACTTCTCAATTTAAATCAGTATTACCTGTATTGTTAACATATTATCGGTATATTACTAAAAATTATACAATTACAATGTCGAGAAATAGCATGTTAGAGTTTCCACAGCAATTTTCAATATTTTATAATTATTATTTTTGGTGTTTTATAAGGTGTGACTGCCTGTCCGGCACTCGGGGGAAAAACTGCTCGGAACCAGACTATTGTGTCGGTAATGCTTGTCCAGCAAACAGTCAGTGCAACAGTCTAGCAACAGGATATGAATGTGAGAATTATGCGCAATGATTATGGCCATTTATTTTAATTCGATTTACTTTTAATTTAATTTTGAGATTTTAATAATTATCCATATTACAAATTGTAATTTAAGGTTATTTGTAATTAGAGATTATTGAGTTTATCGATATAAAAAGAATTTTAAGTTTGTGCTGATGATGATATTTAGTTAATAATTAATGAACATGTGTGAGTATATGTCAGGTGATTTGTTAATTGATTGATTTGTTCATCGATTTGCTGATTGATGGTTCATTTAAGTACTGCTTAAATTGATTAGGTATTATATTATATTGATTTATTATATTAGATTTGTAGATAGATTGATTAGTTTAATAGTTTAATTAGTTAATATATTATCTATGATACTCTGACTGATTGATGGACTAATTTGATTAATTCATTAGTTAAACTTGAGTTATATGTAAATATAAAAAATAATAGATTAAGTGATTAATTGCTTAATGGATTAGGACATTGATTATTTTTTGTCATTAACTATTTAGTTTGATGATTGACCAAATTTTTCAATATCAAAAGAGATTTTATAAAATGTTTCCTGATTGTTCAAAATGCTAACTGATTACGGTGTAGATTATATAACTATCGTGTAATGTCATTGTTCAACTGAGAACTTTATGTGTAATTTTTTTATTTTTTGTATTTATACCAGGTATAGCCAATGCTACTTTTAATGGAATCACCTCCATGCTACAATACTCCCTCATCCCTTCCTCTCCCTTTCCCTCACCGCCCTCTGCCTCCCCCTCTCCCTCAACCCCCCAAAGCCCTTCATCAAATATAGAATTTCTAACTTTACGATTACGCACTCGAAAAAATTCGGGTACCATATTTTTTGCCGGAAGTGCTTCTGCCTACTACTTAGCACTGGACCTTCTCGGCGGCTTTGCCCATTTAGCGCATAACCTTTTAACCCCTGGTGACCTCTTTAATTTGGCCTTTGAAGGTGTTGTTCTTTCCGATGGGATTTGGCATGAGGTCAAAGTTATTGGCAATGACTCTCGCATTGGATTGGTTGTTGATAATGTTATGGGAAATTGGACATCCTATCAGGGAGTGGCGTTGAGTCAGATGTTTTCACGTGATCTGTTTGTGGGTGGGGTCGGGGGGATGGAAGGGGGGAATTATTCCGGAAGTTTCTTTCAGGGTTGTTTATCTGAGGTACGCTTAAATGTTGTGCTTTTTCTTCATTTTTATAACTTTGTAGAAATTTTGTTTTATGATATATTTTCTGTCCGTTTGATTGTGTTTTACTTTATTTGTTTATAGTGATATTTGTTTATCTATTTAAATGTTTGACTATCAATTATTTTCTTTTTTATCTTTTTATAAGGTCCGATTATCTGGCATCCTACTTCCTTTCTTCTCTCCTACTCCCACATACCCTTCCCCCTCTTCCACATACATCATCACCCGATCATTTGATGTCACCCTTGGCTGCACAAGTGCGGACTCCTGTGCAGTTGGTGCATGTCTAAACGGTGCAACTTGCACCGATATTTGGAATGCGTATAACTGCAAGTGCAGCGCTTGGTTTACTGGTATGAAGTGTGAGATCAATGTAGATGAATGCGTGGGTAATACTTGCGCGGGGGGGTCAACGTGTGTGGATGGTCTGGGAACTTATTCTTGTTCTTGCCCTCCAGGTTTTGGGGGATCCAGGTATAGAAATAAAAAAAGTTTTATCAAATTAAAAAATGTAAAGAAATGGAGAATATTTGAAATGTTCTATAATTTTTTGGTTTCATTTAAAAGGTAATTGTAAACTTGTCTTTTAATATCTTAAACTTCTGTCTTTTGTCAGTTGTTTTCATTTATTTTAAGCTTTTGTTGAATTATTAGTGTCTCTGTCTTGAAATTGACAAGCTTGCAGCTTCGGTATATGATATAAATTTGGCGTCTAATCATCGCTGTGTAGTGTTGAAGTTCACATTGGTTAGCAACCAGTACCACAAGTTATCTCGGACACTTTGGACACTGAAGAAAATTGACTAAGTGCACTCCAAAGAAAAATTTGAGCAGGGGTCTGTTCACTTGAGCACTTTTTCAGTAAAAATGCCTGACGTCAACTTCGTCGTCAAAAATCTTCTAAGTTCTCCTACCGGAGCGAGTAGGGAAGGTCCCGGTCGAAAGCCTCACCTACACCTGCTTAGCGCGTCGTCGGCAGGCGTACAGCGACTCCCCTGGTATTCTAATCGTTGAAGAAATGTTTTAAGTCCTCCTACCGGAGCAAGTAGGTAAGGGTCCCGGTTGAAAGCCTTGTCTACACCTGCCTAGCGCGTCGTCGGGAGGCGTACAGCGACTCCCCTGGTACGCTAGTCATTGAAAAACACAAGTCCACACCAAAGAAAAATTTGCGCAGGGGTCTGTTCACTTGAGCACTTTTTCAGTAAAAATGCGTGAAATCCCCTTCGTCGTCGAAAATCTTTCGTCGGAGCGAGTAGGGAAGGGTCCCAGTTGAAAAAAGCGCTGTCAGTCTCGTCCTGCTCTGCTCGTCTTCTTCTAGTATCTCTAATACTAGGTCTTTACCGTCTGAAAGCTCGAAGAGAAGTGAGCTAAACTATGTTGCAGCTCGCTGCTTTATATACTAAACTGAGGCCCTTCCCGTAGGCCTGTGACGTGTAACACAAACTTCGTCAGACCTCCCCTTGAGTAAATTCGACTCCTCAAATGTTGACAGCTCCGGTCCACTTTTATCAACTTCTAACGAGCCGCAACATTATTATATATATTATTATATATAATCAACACGCTTGCGGTTAACTTCAGAGGGCTCCTAGAATATTCTCAGCTTGTTTTGTCGAACACGTGCAGGCCTAGGCCTGCAGCCAGAATATCATCAACAAGTTTTCGGTTAATTTCAAAGCGCTTCTAGAATGTTCTAGGCCTATAGGTTCGCCGAGTAAAGTAGGCCGAATTCACTTCTTTTTTCCAAGAATTTACCACGCATGAAAGTCGGCCAATAGAAATTGTTATCAACAGTTGTATTAATAGTTGGCTCATGCAGTCTAGAAGATTTGAAGGCCTATAAATTATCGAGTAGGGTAGGCCTAAGTCAACGAGTGCAAAAAGCGCTGACTTCCATATAGCATACCAAATACTGTCAAATAACTCTACTTTTAATCCATTTGCATCGGCATGCAAAATGTACATCTACGCCACAATTCTAACCCTAATGATTCAACTTAGTTATAACTACAATATGCCACCATTATTTTTATCCTATCAACAACAGAATCCTAACCCTAGTCACTTAACTTTAGCTAAGTTAAATATATAATAATACCCTGCGATTTTCACCAGTTTGACTCTAATTTTAATCCATTTGCATCGGCATGCACAACTTACATCTACACCACAATTCTAACCCTAATGGTTCAACTTAGTTGAAACTACAATTTGCCATCATTATTTTCATCCTATCAACACCAGAATTCTAACCCTAGTCACATAACTTTAGCTAAGTTAATAACACATTACGATTTTCATCAGTTTGACTCGAAGTTTAATCCACTTGCATCGGCCTGTAAAACGTACATCCACACCGCAATTCTAACCCTAATGATTCAACTAAGTTGTAACTACAATGTCCCACCATTATTTTTATCCCATCAACACCGGTATCCTAACCCTAGTGGCTTAACTTAGTGATATCTACAACGTATTATTATCATGTATCACTGTACTCCCTAGCGACTGCATTATAATTTATATCCGGCCTTCATTAGCAGCTTAATACATTACTTAGAATTTCAATATAATACTTCCAATTTTAATCTATCTACATCACAAAACAGTACGTACATTTACACCCAAAACCTAACCCTAATGACTCGCATAGTTAAAACTTCAATGTGGCACAGCGACTTTTATTACATCATCACCAGAATCCTAACCCTGATCCTTTTGAAAATCATCACAGTTCAGCTCTGTTATGCTATTTCTATAGGATCATAATTAATATTTAATTTATCACCCGCTGCATTATGTAACAAGACACTTAATATAACAGATAACTAAATCTCTGTTAATTTGATTCCGGATTAAATCACGACTAAACTGATTTATCAAATTATTAATTTTTCACTTTCTGAGACTTTTTGCATACTGATAAATCTGCTTCTAGATGTGAAGCAGACATAAACGAGTGTGCCTCTAATCCTTGCGTCAACTCTGCGGTGTGCTTGGATCAAGTTAATTCTTTCTACTGTGTATGTCCGACTAACTTCACTGGACCTAGATGTGAAGTTAATGTAAGTTTAGTCTAGCTTTTAGTCCAATTTTTAATCTGCTGCTTGCTGTGTCCATAAGCAAAATGCTTAATTGTATAGTTGTCAGAGTATCTTCTCTAGAATTGAATTATTTGATAAGATATTTAAGCAAAATCTCAAAGTTTAATATTATTTTATTTATCGCTAAATGTATGGTTTATATCGTGTATTATATTTATTATTTTATATTGTATATATGTTATATATATCTTAGTGATCAAGTTATGATTTGATTTTTGTGGAATCAGTAAACTAGTTATCTCTTAACATGTAACTGGTGAAATAATTTTAATTATTTACTTAATCAATTTCAATAGATTAACATTTAAAAAATGAAAAATAAAGTATTGTATTTTTTTCCAGCTTGGAATGACCTGTTCTAGGCTTCCTTGTCTCAATGCTGGAACTTGCATTCAGCCCACAGACAGCTCCATGGTGTGCATTTTGTTTTTTTCCGTATTTTTGCTTAAAAAAATTCTAGACCTCTCTATTTTGTCCGGAATTGAACACATTTGTTCATCTTGTATAGGCATTTCACACTCTTGATCAGGCTTATAGTTGTTCAAACTTATCTAGACTTTCCTAGACTTTCCAACTATTTACTAAACATGTCCATATTTAAAATTTTAAATAGAATTTTATTTTCGTGCTTTTTTGAAGTGTCAAAATTTGAAATAAAGTTGTAATTTAGTACTTTTAGAAGTATATTAACAACATTAAGTTCAAAAAGGTTTTAGACGAAATAACTTTCTGCAATAACTCTGAACTTATATGATTCTTTTTAGGGTGCGCAGTTTCAGTGCATATGTGCGAGAGGTTATTCCGGTGCGTTGTGTGAGACTGCACTTGACGCATGTCTGAATAAACCTTGCGCAAACGGTGCAAGCTGCACGAGTATGCAAACTGCGACTGGTTTCATGTGCATCTGTGCTCCAGGTTATTAGCTTTATATTTCTGTGTTATTGGCTTTTTATTGGCAAAGTCATGTTGTATTTGTATCATTCAGAAAAAAGTAATTGATACTTAATGTATTAGTTTAACAATTATTTAATTTAATAATAAGGCTTAATATTAATTACATATATATATATTGTAGTTAAGATTAAAAAATTATAATTCTTATTCTTAAAAATGTAAAGAACTATGTAACAGCAATAGCATTGGCTTAACCTTGTGTTAAAAGTTATTTAAAATGCGAATAATTTTAGGGTTTACTGGCCCCACCTGCTCCGTGGACATTGATGAATGCGCCGTGGGAGCCCTTCACTGCTCCCCTGGATCCTGCAGAAACTCCCCGCCTGGTTCCTACACGTGTGGGGAGTGCGTTAGTGGTTATGTGGGGAGTAATTGTGAGGTAGTGAATCCTTGCTTAAATATGCCTGCAGCGTACTGCAACT